>WURT03113000.1:0-10553 GCA_009936505.3 Holothuria glaberrima
ACGGTATTCAATCTTTGATCAGTGCTAGATCTTGTCAACAGAAAGCTGTAAGTAACATTGGTGTGTCAAGGGGAGTGGATTTTACCAATCTTGTTGATCTTTCTTTCTTACTACAAAACGCTCCTTACAAAATCAATGCCAATCATAACCGTATTATTCAAATTTTGCTTCGTCCAAGATTTTATCGCCACACACAAACTAGTAAAACAGTAACTAGCATTAATTGTGTTGTCATCAATTGCAAAGATGAACCTAAGCGCCCAGACCCTCAGCCATTATCTGTTTGTTTGATTAATGTTCGATTAGTCAACAACAAAGCTGTGTCTGTAGCTGACTATGTTTCTTCAGAGAAAATCGATGTCCTTACAATTACTGAGACATGGCTAAGGGAACCAACAGACAATCATACATTATGCAATCTTGTTCCTAATGGTTATGATTTCAAACATATACCTCGTCAAGCTTACCGGCCTGGTGGAGGTGTTGGGATTCTTTACAATTCCTGTTTAACTGTGGAAATGATAAGCTCAAATCAAAATAGCGGTTTCACTCATTTTGAACATATGAACTGCAGGGTCAGCAACAAGGTCTCTCAATTTATTATGTGCGTCTGCAACTTGTCCCCTTCCAGTGCCACCTTCGGGCAAATGGTATGACAATTGCAATAGTGATTTTTTCGCCTGCCAAACCAATGGTCTCTCTCCTTGCTACATAGGGCTTGCAGGTAGAGTGTTCTGAATGCAAGCAATAAGATCGTATATTCAAGTGTCAAGAAACCAACTAACAATGGAATTACAGCAAAAGCCTATGTCGACAAAGGAATCTCTCTAAAAGTATGAACCCCCTACACTCTTCCATCATAAGTTTCCTAGACAGATGAAAGTTGCACTTAGCCTCCTTTCTTTTATGCATAGAAGGAAAATGAAGAAACAACTAAGTGCATATTGCAAAGACGTAGATACCGTGTGGGGTTTTACGGGAATAACAGAGTCCAGGATAAATGTGAAGTTACAAAGGTTGAAAAGAGTAAAAAAGTCAGTGCCGGTCTCGAGCCCGGTCTCTGGAAATTTCTAGCCGATTCACGAGTCCGGAATGTGCGAGACCCAGTCTGAGTTCAAGTCCCTACTTGTCTAGTTCTAGTCTATAACATCGTGACTCGAGACACTGCTTGTTATGCTACTTGATCAGATAAGTAACATGGAAACGCAGAATGGCAAAATCTAAAGTACTGCACCGGAGAGCAACTGTTAAATCAGCTTTTGAATAACATACTCTTTATGTACTTCAAACCAGAGAGCTGCAAATAACAACTCTCTGTTCAAACAGTCAAAACTTACTATCAAACAGTCACTAAATTTTAACACTACTTAAGTTTTTCAGGTTTCATTACCTGGCCAATCATTTCCCTTTCTCTCAACATAATGACTTCTTATTTGTAGCTCAACATAACTTGACTGCTGTCTAATAATGTTTATTATAATAAAGACTGTGTCTTATATTTTATAGTAAAGCCCTGACCAGCTATGTTCACCACCATTTCCGATACTGTTGTCGCTTTTGTAGCAAAAAGGTTGACATTTATTTTTTTTTTAATTTCGTGGACTATAGTACTTCCTATTACAAAATGATGGTAATATAACCACTTTCTTTCCATGGAGGAAGTTAAGGTTAACATGAACATAAAAAATTAAACATTTTCCCTAACCGTGTGAGTTATATATTGACTTGCCATTAAAAACTTTAATCTTCTTCCGAACTAATATGATGCTTAAAAATCTGTATTTTAAAGAGTATCCTGACAGCTCCATATTGCAATATTAAAAGGTTGAATAACATCTCAGCTCAGGCCTATAGTCTTTTAAGCAAATGAAATTAACTGACTTGGAACCTTTCCGGTTTTCTGCTTCCATATTTCAGATTTTGTCAGTAACGAAAAAATGGCGAGTTTAGGGTCTAGCCATCTAGAGGATATTGATGAAAAATTCTGCCAGTGCTCTATATGTCTACAGCAGTACAGAGAACCGAAACTGTTACCATGTCTTCATCGATACTGCAGTGATTGTTTAAAACAAGTCATTGAAAGAAATGAAGGAGGCACCGTGATAAACTGTCCGGAATGTAGAGATGAAGTCACCATACCAACAGAAGGTGCAGATGGTTTTAAAACAGACTTTTACATGAAGAACATTATTGAATATATTGAGATACAGAAATCATTGGTAAATCATCAGTTAAGAGAATGCTACAACTGCTACAAGGTATCGAAAGTCACGGCATACTGCTTCAAATGTAACGGATATTTATGCTACAAATGCTATGAAATTCATATGACTGGCAGGAGTTTAAAAGATCACAAGCAACATGCTTTATCTTTAGAAGATTTGAAATCCAATCATATGACGCTGGAGAAACTTTCTGACTTGAAGGAAGCCCCAAGATGCCAGAGTCATCTTAATGATATATGTCTACTCTGCTGTAGTTCGTGCAATAAACTCCCGATTTGTGTGACGTGTGTCCATGGGAGGCATAAAAATCATGATATCAATGACGTAGAAATTATTGCGGCTGAAGAGCGGGAAAAGCTTCAAAATGAGATGAAGAATCTCGATCAGTGCAAAGAACAAATGCTTAAAATGCAACAAACGGTAGAGAGAGTTAAGGGAAATATTACTGCTAACTTTAGGAAGAGGAAGGAAACTTTTACAACAAGGTATGGAAGGGACACGCAATATTTGGAAAGGGAAATTGAGGAAATTGAAGAAGATTATAAACGTAGCCAGAATGAAGCAGAGAACAATAAGGAAAGAGAATTAACAGAGACAAAGAAGCAATTAGAAGAAGAAATGAAACAAATAAAGATAAATTATGACAATAAGTTTGATGAGATAGAAAAGAAAAGTAGAGTTAAATTAGACAACTTGAAAAAAGAGAAAGAAGGAAAAGTTAAAAATAGCAGGGAAAAACTTGCGACCCTGGAAAGAGAATACAAAAATACTATGAATACATCTACAAAGGAACAAGAAGAAAGAATTGCAAAGCTGGAAAAAATTTCACAACTAATTGAAGGCATGATAGGCCGTTATAAGAACTTGACGGCAACCGGAAACAGTATTCTTGAGACAAGGAACGATTGGACAGCCGTAGAGTGTATACCTGATATATGTAAAGCTATTGCACCTCTGAGTGGAGACATGAAGAAAGGATTTCCAGAATTAGACAAACTATCAAGAATCGGAGTCTGCGTTGAAATCGAAGAAGATTACGAATCTCCAGTGAACATTGAAGGATTTCAAACAGGTGAGTGGAGAATTGTTGGTATCACAGGTGTTGATGATGGGAATATCGTCATAACTGGATATAACTCATCAGCAAATTATCAATCACACTTCACCGTTATTAACATGAATGGAAAAGTCCTGCATCGGAAAGAATTTAAAAACGGAATCATGAGTGCTTTTCGTTTGTGTGCCTACCTGTCAGAATTTAAAATTGCAACAGTTTGCTGGTTCAATGAAATCGGTGTCTTTGACATACGTGATTTTTCATACATCAAGAAGAACATTCATGAAGTCATCAGCAGCTGGCGGTCAGGTTCGTTGGTCGTTAGTGTAACTACTGATCCTGTCAACAATCACATCTTAGTAGGCAGACAAAACTGCAGAGATGTGTATGTTTTTGATGATCGACTGAATTATCATCACACACTGACACTTCCTGAGATTTTAACGTTTCAATGTAGTATGACATTCAGTGAAGGTAAACTGCTTATTTGCCCTCAGCCAGGGAGGAAAGGGAAAGCTTATGTTTTCACCTTGGAGGGACAAGCAGTGAAGGTAGCCCATGAATTGACGCAACCAGATTATGATCGAGACGATTGTGGTCCTTTGAGTGTGTGTACAGACAGGAAAGGACTCATCTACATATTGTGGGAGAAATACAACTCTGTCAATACTCGTATCTTAACACAGCACACACAAGATGGCCGCCATTTACTGATTTCGAAACAGATAGATGACAATGGTGCAAGTTTTGTAGCGACAGTAAAGACTGGTACGACAGAAAAATTACTCGTGTTGACAGGAAAAACTGATAAGATTTATATTTACAGTTTAAAATAAATCGTTGTTGTTAATATTAAAACACAATTTGAAAACATTTGCTACTTTTACGTAATATATTGTTTATCGTATAGCCTTAAATTTTAATGATGAAATGATGAGTTTCAAAGTTAATCTCTTTCCTATCCAATATGAGTGCGTGGATGTGAGATAATGTGCTTGCACTTTACATTGTAATGACTGAAGCACATGTAGCGGGCAACAGTACTCAAGTCTCTCTTTCTCAATATTTTCCATCCATTACCTAATCAATGTATCCTTATGCTAGCCAGGCTATTGAGAGTTACCAAGCTAGTACATAGCCACCACTTGCCTCCGGCTCCACTAAACTTAAAGCTGAAATTTTGAAAACTAACAGCTGAATTTGTTTGGAAGTCGAAATAGCAACACAAAGCTGAAAAAAGATATATTTAAAAACGATAACAGGTCAGTTTCCTGAGATGAAATCAAGGGGGAGGGTGATGGCAAAAATCCCTAGCATCTGCAAAAAGGGCCCTCTACCCCAAAGAAAAACAATGACGATCACTAACGAATCTGAGAGCGTGTCCACTTCTTTGATTTTGTGTCCCATTCGCAGATCCAGGGATTTTCGGGGAGGGAAAGTGCACGACGAAGAATCGTAATGCACCGCACGTAAAAGACGAAGGTAGAGCGCTTGTTTGTAATTTAGGGGTTCAAAACCCTGCGTTAGGGCCCTTGGCGTAGTATTGGGGCAGGGTCCTGGTGATGTTCATGAAGCAAAGTCGAAAGCATTTGCAATATCGTATACGAAGAAATAAAACTGGCTCCCAGTTACTCGGTTGCGGAGATGTTAGTTCCTTTCATATTTTATTTTTTTTTTTTTGAAGTTGGATGTTAATGACTGAATTTCAAGTAATTATAGATCGATTAATTAAACTTTTTAATATATCAAATGTATTATTTCACCAGTTTAATTCCCCCCCCCCTCTCTCTCTCTCTTTACAGGTGTACATCAAAGGTAGCGTGATGTAGTGATTAGGACATGTATACTTACAATCTTCCACTTGCTCTCCTTGGAAGGTGGACCATTTCAGGGTTTTTGAAACAATTGCACTTCGAGACCACTGGCACTAGATTTGTTATGTTACATTAACCCTGCACTAGCTTTACCCAGAAATTAGAAGTGTGTGTGAGTGCGCGAAACCTGCTCAACTTACCCTCCCTTGTGATTATTTCCCCCTCTCTTTACAACGAATGAACTGAAAATCTTCAGCTTTGCAGGTGCCGTTGGTTTACGGAGTGTTACCTTGTCACTAACGTGTCTAGGTGCCCAAAGAAGACATACGGGGAGGCAGTGGTGGCATTTAAAGTTTGAAAGTGGGTGGCAAACCCGAGTGGAATGAAAAAATGGCCAAAGGCGCTGCGAAAACGCGAGCCCTTCCCTAATGGGGTAGAGTTCAGGGCTCGCCGTAGGGTCCCCTGGAGGAGTCCGGGGGCAATGCTTAGGGAAAAACGCTCCCGGAATCCCTGAGGTATTTTAAGAATTAAAACATTAAAACGAAGAATTCTATTAAAACTCACCAGATGTGCCATAAACAGATTTCAAACATTACATGTTGACCATTTAGTAATAGCCTTTCTCAGAAAAGCGGGTCATTTTAATGATGAAGAGGGATTAAATTGTGGGTATTAGCAGATATAACGGAAGAGTTTGTATCAGCGGCGTAGCAAAAACCCCGGGGACCCATGTACAAGACACAGCGAGGGGCCCCCAAACCAACGATTTAATTAAACCCGTTTTCCGAAGACCCCTCCAGTCTCCATGGGGAGGTACGGGGTAACAGTGAGACCTTGCACGCGCCAGATCTGGGTTCAATCCCGTATCTCATTCTTGCCTGGTTTTTCAATTTAAAGTAGTTTTGCAGTTGTTGATAGCGTTGTAGTTCCTTTCGGGTCTGTACTGGGTGATTAGACGGTAGGCAGAGTTACGATTTTTTGAGAATTTTTTGCCCTGAACCATCGGGGCCCCGGATATTGTGCACCCAGTCCATCCGCTTGATACGCCAGTGGTTTGTACGAAGCTATAGAGCTTACAAGATTTCCTACAGGAAGCGACCACGAAACAGTATTGAAAACGGATTAGCGCGAAGCGTCTACGAAAATAGTTTTTAAGATATTTTATTGTAGCCTATTGTTTTTCTTAATTTTTTAAATGTAGTATTATCCATTACGTACACCCTCCTCCTGTCTCCAGCCACCTTATTCAAGTCACAAAAGTGTAGTGGCTTTGCTTTGAAATAAAGTTTAAGTGAGGTACCAAAAAAAATTCAACAATTGCCCCTACTATTGTCTGCCAACCTTTAAGCTTTGCCACTCTGTTACTAAGTTTTCAGGGCTAAGAAGAAATATTTCCCGCATTTTTGTGGTATTAGATAAATGCGTTTCCTTACTTTTACTTTGAAAATTTGCCATAATATTAAAAGTTCCCTGTGCACTATTTCTCTGGTCTCGCTTCCTTTCGTTTATTTTCTATTATTTTTTACGGTTAGGAGAAAGTGTGTGTGTGGGGGGGGGAAGTACCCCCTTGCTCCTGGTCTTTCCGCCTATGTAGTGAATTCTGCGGGCTAATAAGAGTTTATTTCAAAACTCGAACGTTAACTTTTATCTTATAATGTTAATCGGGTATTGAGGTGGGTGAAAACAGCAACAATTTTGAGAAAAGTATGACTACATTTTCTATTTAAGACATCATTTACATGATAAGAGCTGCACTGACAGACTGAGTGCTTTCAGACACGTCGAATTCCTTACAAAAAATGGTATGTGTCTGGCAGGAAGATTAAAATATGTTACAAAAGTATTGAAAGGTGAAAATATCCCCCTTCTTAAAAAGTTAATACTTTGCTCTTCCGGCCGTTATTACGGCTCTTCAGAGGGGATATATGTAACTGTCTAATACATTGACTGTTAAATGAAGCGAAACCTTTGAAATGATGTCAACGCAAGGGCGGATCCAGCCCAACACTGATGGGGCAGTTGATCAGATGGACGCCAGATTCTAAAGGAGCCGGATGGAGTTAAAAATGCAACCGCCAATGTATGCAAGGGTGGCGCCAGGGTGCATTAATAAGGGGAAAAGCATGGGGAGAGTGATCGCTGTCCTTAGGGGAGGGGTTTAAGGGGAAGGGGCCCCTCCCCTTTGAGAAAGTTTTGGTAATTTAAGGTTGCTTAGATGCAAAATGGTGGTGTTTTTTGGTGCATTTTTTGAACTGATCATATATGGCTGGAAATGTCCATAATTTAGTGAATTTCACTGGGTGAAAGAGGAGGGACCCCCTTGTTTTCTAAGAGGAGGGTATGTTGTCAACAAACCTCCGGGGGGAAGCCTTCCTTTTTGATACCTTATGCCTTCTATTCGAGGAAAGGTTTTACGCAGAAATACTTGTGTGGAGTCCAGGGGCGGCGATCCGTCTTTGAAAGTGGGGGGGGGGGATATATTGTCAGTGACACTATCTAAGCGGAGCGCCACCAACGGTTGGCGTGGAGCGTACAAGAAGATTTTTGGCTTTGCAAACCCTCCAGATGGCCGGAAACGACACTTCCCGAGGGTTTTAAGCTGCATTTAGCCAGCCTTGAAATATGGATCTCATGTCTATAAGTTCTCAATTAATGAAAAAATATCAATCTATGAAAAATGGTAATACATTTTTCTAAAGGAGAACCACCATCGGTTGGCGCGGAGCGCACAAGAAAATTTTTGGATTTACAACCCCTCAGACGGCCGGAAACGATACTTTCCCTAGTGTTCTTAGTGTTCTAAGCTGCATGTACCCAGCCTTGAAATATGGATCTCATGTCTGCACTTGGAAAATATTGGGGGGTGAACATACCTTTAGCCCCCCTCCCCCCCCCGGTTCCGCCGCCACTGATCGGTTGGCGCAGAGCGTTCAAAGAAAATTTTGGTCAAAAATACCCCTAGATCATTGGAAATGGCCCTTTTCAGGCTTTGCAACGTGCAGTGATACGGACAACTATCAGAAGTATTTCCTGAAAAGGCCTATTGTAAAAAGTCTGGAAAAGGGTAAAGTGTTCTGATTTCCGGAAATAGTCAGTGGCACTATCTAAGCGGAGCGCAACGATCAGTTGGCGAGGAGCGTAGAAAATTTTGCCAAAAATACCCCGAGATTACTGGAAATGGCCCTTTCCAGGTTTTGCTAGGTGATACTGTGACAACTTTTAGAAGTATTTCCTAAAAAAATAAATAGGCCTATTGTAAAAAGTCTAGAAAAAGGTAAAGTTTTCTGATTTCCGGATCTGCCTGGTTGATTTCATGGGGGATATAGTGTACAGTATCCCCCATCCAATTTCATGGGGATATATCCCCCTCATGCCCCCCCCCCAGGATCGCCGCCCGTGGTGGAGTCCAAAGAAACATTCATGAACTACAACGAAAATTTTCCTTCCTTAATTTGTGCATTATAAAAGGGTATCAAAAGGCTGCAAACACCGGAATAGGACCTCCTGCAAGCTCTGGATTAATGATATGGATCGGATATAGGCCTAGTCCACCCCTCCTTCTCTCTCTTTCGCTTCCTCCTTTTCTTTTCTTTCATTTTTTCCTTTTCTTCTTTTCCCCATCTTTTCCTTCTCGTTTCCCTTTTTCTTGCAAATAAAAGGGGCGGCGCCATCCCTGCCCTCCTGTGGTGCCGCCCCTGAATGTATGTATCCCAATCCCAATTGAAAAAGTAAGCGCACCTCTTATGTCGTGAGAATTCAGCAGGTGATTTTTCCCGCGGTATGGCACTGCCTTACTAGAATGTCAATCTAGGTGGTCTAGCTTTTCGATCTCGATCGGCTTGTCTGCGATGTACGACATAAAGCTGAACATACGTGACAAACAGTGTTGTGTTAGTGTAGTGACATTTTGCACGGTTACAGGTTGTACATACGCGTAGGTTGGGCGCGGTTTCCAAAAAACAGCTCTAGTCTACATGGTCTATGGGGCCAGGTAGTCAGATATAGTGTGTGCACAGAAGTTTGCCATCATGCCACATACCGCTGACCAGAAGTAACTAAGATCACTCGGCTACGCTAAAAAATGTGTATGCTGTGGTTTTCAGCACGAAATTTCATGAGGTGCTGTACATAGCCTACATCTGGACTCACGTACGTGCACACAGAGTAACACAAATGACAATGTTGTTGCTTGATGTAAATCTGACAAGGTAATGTGAGATCAATATAACAATACTGGAAACAAGCAAGTAGTAGTTTTACTTCATTTCTTAGGACACAAGGGCGCATTTTTCTTGTATAAGGGGGCGCCAGATTGGTCATGGGGGGCAACTGCCCCAGTTGCACCACTAGATCCGCGCCAGGTTAAAGGTCTGGTGAAATGCCACCAAAAAGAGCTGTTTCACTTGTCAGTTTAATGAAAGATCCGTTGGAATTATTTCAATATGTTTTACCGTTCTCAAAATATACGTCTTCACAGTTGGATGGTTTCCGAAGTAACTTATTGTCTATTCAAAAATTATGATGTGGAATGTTGCACAGTGTTAATATTTCTTTTGTGTATGTGCAGTGCCGTAGCTAAGGGGGGGGGACTTAGGTGCGTGCACCCCCATGAAAGCCTCGCGCCCTCCAGTCGCCCCCACTGGAATTCAGGTTCTTGAAAAAATCGGCTATACCTTTTCACTTTTTGCCTCACTCAAATTAGTGACCACCAATCACCAACCTCTGCGGGACATCACTGTGCAGATTTGCCGGCGTCAAACTCACAAAAGAGTAAAGAGTTTTCAAAGTAACTTAACAAACTGGTTTTTTCTATTTCAATAAACTATTTCATGCCAATATGAAGCAGTGGGGTACGCAGGGCCAATGGTTCGTGCCCCCCTCGCTGATGCCAATTTTTTTTTTGTTCTAAAAATACGTAAATTTTTTAACACAACATTTACTTCAAAAGGTAGCACATGTGGCACCAGATTGCAGGTAAGGACACCCAAATTTTAGACCCCTCCCCCAGGCCGGCAATCACACAACATATTGCATGGATCCCCCCTTGAGAGAAATCCTGGGTACGACACTGATATCAAGACATGAGTTCTCACAATAAAGGGTATTTAGAAAACTTTAGAGCAACTTGCAAAGGCCTGGGAAGTGTCATTTCCGGCGATCTATGTGGCCTTTTTAGACAAATTTTTTTGGTACGCTGCACGCCAAAAATGGTGGCGCTCGGCTTAGATAGTAACGAGGCGCCCTCCCATGAAAAGTTCAAGCCCCCAGCGCCCCCTACCAACATGATCCTGGCTACGACACTGTGTATGTGTATGTATACGAGCTACTTCCTGTATGGCGTTTACAGGGATACCGAATTTCGGTCTAGGTGACATGCTTGTATAATGCCCATACTTCGCGTTGGTACATTTTATGAAAGTGTAAACTGCATCCATTTTTCAGGTTTTTCAACTTTTT
>WURT03113022.1:0-12005 GCA_009936505.3 Holothuria glaberrima
CAAATGACCCGCTGAGTCGATTGGCGGTAAAATCATTTCCATAGCATGTACCGTTACAGAGTTATTGGCCATTAAATTTAGGGCCCACTTTTTGACATTCCGGGAGCTGTAACTCAAAAACTAAACATGCTATCAATCTGAAAATTGCACCATTGGATTTGTCGTGGCCAAGAGTACCAAATATGATAATTCCATTATTATTGTGAAATTTTGACCTTGAAATTGGTGGCACTGTTTTCAAGCTCAAATCTCAAATTCCTTCAATTACATTGAAATTTGCACATAATAATAACCATGATTTTTTACATCCTAAAACATATATTTCAAGCTCATTAAAGCATGTATGGCTTTTTTATGAATATTTTGCGTAATTAGGAAAACTTTAAATAGCCGCCATTTTGTGTATAAAAAAGGTGTGCCTTTTAAACGTGGTACGCTAATACATTAAACAAAAATACATCATTGTGTAAAAAATTGCGGCTGAAGCATGTATAAATTTTTAGTTTTGACCTTAAACGTGTTTACTTCCGGTTTATCACAACCAAACAAAATGACCGCAAAAGCGACATACATGTAATGTACAACGGATTGAATAATATACTGACCGAGTTTGAAGATAATTGAAAGGAAGATGACTCCATAAATGCATTTTTAAAGTTTTCATATTTTGACCCCTAAAAACCGGAAGTGCAGATTTCAAGGTATTGTTCGATAGCTCTTGGCCGGGGTAACATGCGTGCCAAGTTTCGTGCAAATCAAATTCAATTTGAGAAAGAAAACGCTAACCCTAGGCCAAAGGTCGGGGTAGCTAGTGTTACCGTCAACTAGGGCTTGCCGCCATTTTGTTTTTAGTGAACCTATGCCTCAAAAAAAACTTGCACGCTAATGCCCTATATCCAAAAAATGCCCTCCCGAAATTTCGAACGAAAAGTCGTGATTTAAATTTTTAGACTATTTTTGTGACCCCAAGTTGACGTTTGACCCGAAAAAAATAGCACCACAGGAAAGGTCATACTGAAATGAGGTGTGGCATGCTATGACATTGCGAGTTGAATATGTTCCTCGGTTGACCCTACCTATCGCTGTACCAAGTTATAACTTGATACGACTTAGTATGGCAAAACTTGATATTTTTGCCTTAGGCCTGTTTTGAAAAAGCTAGGGTTAGTGACCCTCAGAAGAAGTTAACGGCATTTTTCGTCCAAAAAAAAAAGTGGAAGCGCGGTTTTCGGTGCCAATGAGTTTAGAATGAAACGGTGAGCCTAGCCCACCCATATAAATCATTAACCCGTGGGGGTGGGGGATGTAGGGGGTGTCCCGAAAAAGTGGACACCCGTCGACGAAAAAAGTGGACTTTCACGTCTCCACTTAGGGTTAGCCCTAAATTTTCGAAAATGAAGTTGGGGGGTTGGGGGAATTTTTGTACCCCCCACATCCCCTGGAAGATATTTTGAGGCATAAACAAGGCATAAATAGCATATTTAGAAAAAGTGGACACTTGACGGGGTGGGTTGCATGGTCCTAATTAGGAACAGATTCACCCTCCATCTCCTACCATGCTTCAGTAGGGACCACCTCATGAGAATAGCCATTTCTCTGTCCCTTTTCTAGCAAGTTCTCATATTTTGAACTCTTCAAAATGAGTAACAGATAAGCTTTTACCTAGAACAAGGCCCCCCACTCTCGGATCTTAATCCACCATGATGCATGAAGTTCTCTAAGTTTGGACGGAGAGAGCACAGGAATCTTTTCAGAGTATTCCTTTCTGTACTTCTGAGATCCACTTTGTTTAGATGAATGGTTCATTTTAAATCAAGGATGCCAGAAGGATTTGCCTCCAGGGCCTGAAAAATTTATCGACCGCCGGCCTGGGGGAGGGGGTGTCCACTCTGACTGAGAGTGTTGCTAGTTTAATGTGAACTTGAGTTCACTTTGCATGGACATCCTTAAGTAATGAGACTACATCAGTTTCTCGTAACAGTATTTGTATGGCAAAAGACTTAAAAAATATCTAGGCCTAGGCCTAAGTTGGTTTAACAAGCACAGACCCAATCCAGACCATAACTGTCATACTTAGTATACTTAGTATGTGATGCTTTATAGTAAGAGGAAGAATCAAACAAACTCTGATCTCGTGGCGCTGTTTACTTTCTCCATTACTCCGCCCTGGAAGGAAGTTGGGCCAGTTTTTGACCTTTGAGGAAGTTTCTGAAGAACTCAACAAATGAACTGGTGTTTCGTGCCAACTTCAATGACTTGAGGCAAAAGTTCCGTCGTTATCATGCCATCTATACTGACGGCTCAAAAGCCACGAACAGGACTGCAGCTGCGGCGGCAAGCCGGGACGCATCCTTGCAAGCCAGAATACCAGATGATGCATCAATATTCACTGCCGAACTCCAGGCACTTACTTGGGGAGGCAGGGAAGGACGATTTCCGGCGACTTTAAAGGGTATTTTTATCCCAAAATTTCCTGGTATGCTCCGCGCCAGCTGTTGGTGGTGCTCTGCTTTGAAGGTGTTCCGACAATTTTCATCCCCATGGTCCAAAGTCATGGGTGCGCCACTGGTAATTGCGGTCGCGATATGCAGCTGCTACCTAAAACGGGGTCGCCTCCAGAAAAAGGTTGGGAAACCAGGGTGTAATATGATGAAGAAAAGAAAGACATTGTCCAAACCAAAGGTATCCAAAATTATTCATTTGGAATACATTTTTTAAAGGCATGTCTATAAAAGACTCTTACTAGGCTTTCCTTTCATGTTTTCTTTTTATAATACTGTTGTGAGTTGTTACACTACAGTACCTCCGACATTTGCACTATCTTACTTGTTTAAATGTTGTACAGTTATTTAGATGGGATTTTATGACACACCAACACGGTTGTGTCATATAGTGTCATATAGTGTTAAATGTAGTAAAAAATCGAGCCTACTCTGTACTGGTGGCCTGCACATGCTCTAGTTTGTTTATTAAAGTACATTGTGACAGATTTTACAGAACAACTCTGCTGTTAAATTTTGCGTTCGAGTGAAAGGGTACATTGGCCACTGAATTCAGGCCTTACAGCCTATAGTGACCATGAAAAATGCATATGGCCATCCGTGAAAATATGAGCCATGGCCATTGAGCCCATCCCTTATATTTAGCCATGAAATAACTGAATTTCTTCTCTACTACAGGAAAAGGTGAATTTGCAGAGAGGAAGTTCAACCAGGGGGAATTCCTGTTCGAACATAGTGACAAACTGAAGGCAGCAGATGAGGTTGATGACAAGGATGACCCAACGTACATCTTTTACTTTAAATCTGCTGGAAAAAACCGTTGGTGAGTACATGCTAAATGGAGGTTTACTTGCTTTGTGCAAGGAATAGGTACTCCAACTGTTACCTGCAATATGTAAGTACTACACGGTTAGGCACATCTGTTTATAGGTGGTTGGAACAAGGAAACGTACTTGTCACAATTCAAACAGCTGAGAGGCTAAGTCTTATATTGTGTTCCAGTTGGAAATACTTTGGAAGTATATACCTGTACCCGACCTTGTAATACCTACCTACCTACCTACCTACCTCTCTCCCTTGAAAGGAAACTCAAATTAGTGTCATACTTGGTATGTGGGTGCACAATTCTGGTAAAGGTCAAAGTTCTGGTGAGGTCGTCAGATTTCAAATACTGGAAACATTATTTCAATATCTCAACAAATCAAACTCAGACAGGTCTCATACTTTGTGTGTGGATACCATGTTGAAACAAGGAAAAGGAACGCTGTTATGAGAGGTTGTAAAAGGTCATTTTGGGTCACCGGAGGCCAAAGGGGAAAGTCAAACAGCGAGAACCTTAAAAAGGGCTCATCTCTAGAAGGGTAAAAATGATGAATCTCATACCTGTACTTCGTATTTGTATTTCCCATTTGGAGTAGATAGTCCCTACTGTTTTTGGTGGAGATCAAAGGTCATTTGGGGTCACCCGTGGTCAAAGGGTCAAAACTTTGGGAACAAATTACTCGAGGAGAGACTTTTGATGGATCACATTCTCAGCTTGCAGATAACCTTTATTGGATAAAAGGTTGATTTATTTTTTGTTGCGTTAAAAATGTTATTTGGGTTCATGGTTGGTACTTTAATACGTGCAGTTCATTTAGCTGAGCCAAACCCAGTACTGTGTGGTGTGTATGGGTCTTTGTGACGCTTTGCTCATGAACAAGATATCTCAAGAAGGGAAACTTGACAGTTCTCAAACTTGGTACATACATGCCCCATATTGAGAAAAATCCTATTGTTTTTGGTGGAGGTGAAAAGTCTTCGTCTTCTGAGGTCACCTGAGGGGTCAAACTATGAAAACTTTGTTGTCACCTGAGGGGTCAAACTATGAAAACTGTTGAATCGATATCTCAAGTTAGGAAGCTTGGATTGATTTCTAAGTATGTAGATGAGTTATGGTGAGAGGTAGAACCCTGTTGTTTTTGGCAGGGGTCAAAGGTCATCTGGGGTCACGGAGGTCAAACTCCGAAAATCTTGTTAACACGATATCTCAAGTTAGAAAGCTTAAATTGATTTCATACTTAGTATGTAGGTGGATATCTTAGTTAGATGAGGTTTAACGGCCCAGTTTCCAACCAATTGGTTCAAGTCGAGCCGGCCACGGCTTTTTTTTCCAGTTGTGGCTCACTGGCTTGTTTTCCTTTACTCCATTGCTTATGCGGAGCATCACGCACAACGGCAGAAGGTTCCATTTTTAAAGTCTTTGGTACGACTCGACCTGGGAATCGAACCCGGGCCTCCCTCGTGAGGGGCGGATGCTCTACCACTAGACCAAACACGCAATCTGTAGGTGGATATGGTGAAAGGAAGAACCCTATTGTTTGGCGAGAGTCAAAGGTCATCTGGGTTCACCGGGGGTCAAACTCCAAAAACCTTGTTAACACGATATCTCGAAGTAGGAAGGTTGGATTGATTTCGAACTATGTGTGTAGATGTGTTATGGTAAGGAGAAGAACCATATTGTTTGGTGGGGGTCAAAGTTCATCTGGGGAACCAGGAGTCAAACTGAAAAAAAATTTTAACAGGACATCTTGAGATAGGAAGTTTGGAATGATCTCATACTTAGTAAGTTGATGCGTTTTGGTAAGGGAGAGAACCCTCGTTGGTTTTGGTGGAGGTCAAAGGTCATTTGGGGTCACTAGTGTCAAACCCTGAGAACCTTGTTAACACCATATCTTGATGTAAGGAGCTTGGTTTTATTTTTCAGTATTCAGATGTGTTATAGTGAGACTAAGCACCTATTAGTTTTGGTGGATTTCAAAGGTCACCAGGGGTCAAACTCTGAAAACCAAGACTTTATCTGAGGTCACCAGAGGTAAAAAGAAAAAATTCTCAAGAGTTCCCAAGATCTTAACCTGATGTCACTACAGGTCAAACAGCAAAAATTTTACCGTCGTTTCAGTTCACCATAGGTCAAAAAGCAAAAATTTTCATGAATTTACAAGATCGTCATCTGGGGTCTGCAAAAGGTCAAAACGCAAAATTTCCCAAGAATTCCTTAAGATCAAATATGAACACAAAACTGTGTTTTTCCAGCAACTGAAGACAGGATTTTACCAGTGACTGAAAGAAATGGGATAACATGATATTATTGGGCATAAAACATATACATCATCGAAACCTCAATGCATTTTTGCATTCTGGTTAAATGTAGTATTGCATAATTAAATACAAAACTCCTACTTTCCCTTGGAACCTGTCCTTTCCATAGGGCAGGATATATGTTTCGTCTTGGTACTATATTTGAGGAGCTGAGTGGGGAGGCAAGTGGGGGCAAAAGTTCTGACAGGGGGCAGATGCTCATGCTTCCCCTTCCCCATCTTGGTCCCGCCCAGGGGTGGCACCAGGATTTGCCCGACAGGGGGTCGCCAAGCTCCCCGACGGGGGGCAATAACCCGATTCCCCGACGAAGGCGATGAGTTGCCAAAAAAGATGAGGAAAGAATTCTTCCGTGCGAAGCGCGCCAAAAAAATATGGCTTGTTTTACCAAAAAGTTGAAAATTTGAGTTTTATTGAAGAAATCTTTGGAAAATTTGGATTTTTATGGAAGGAAATCTGAAAAAAATGTGGGTTTTTTGAGGAAAATTTGGGTTCTTTATCAAAGAACTTGCCCTTTCTATGAGCAAAATCACGCATATTGTCGGGGAAACTGAGGGTTGTTGTTATTACATTTGTTACCCTACGGATTAAGGCTCCCCAACGAAATTGAACAATTTCCCCGACGGGCGGCCATGGCCCCCTGCCCCTCCCTGGTCCCACCACTGAAGCCGAAGTCACTACAGGGGCTCGTTTTACTATATACTCATCTTGTAAAGCTTTTAAACCAAATGTTAATTCAGTGGTGAATCTTAAACTGACAATTATTTGCAGACTGGTGAACCCTTACCTGAAAAAAAGGAAAGCCTTGGTGAATCCTCATCTAAAAGATTTATAGTGATTGGTGCACCTGCACCTTACGAATTTCAATACAGAGGTTAATCTTCATCTAATTATTTTTCCACAAAAGGTGAAGGCTTGGGGGGTAGGTTGAAGATTACGATTTACCGCTGCATTAAGACAGAGGTAGGGCTTCAGAAGACTGATGTAACTGGTTATTTCTTGGATAAGCTTTATGCTTATTCTGTGGAGACAAATGAGGAGTTATACAAACTGCGAGATCAAGCTATGAATAAGCAGGAGACCGACTCTTCTATGTTGGAAAAAGATGAACGTATGAAATATTACACAGGTCTTCCCACTTTTGCCTTGTTGATTGCAGTTTTTGATTTGGTTGCTCCATATATAACACACACTCATCGATCAGCACTTTCTAAATTTCAGCAGGTGATGGTTGTATTGATGAGACTGCGATTGAATCTCTCTGAACAAGACATTGCATACAGGTTTGGTGTTAGCCAGTCAACTTTGTCTAGAACTTTTAGGACAACACTCAACATCTTACCATGCATGTCTGAAACATTTAATCATTTGGCCCGAACGAGAGGCTTTAAGAAAAACCATGCCAATGCAATTAAGACGAGAGTTCGGTATGCGTGTTGCTGTCATTCTTGATTGCTTCGAGGTATTCATCGACCGGCAATCTAATTTGCTAACACGAGCACAGACGTGGAGCAATTACAGGTATCATAATACTATTATTTTTTTAATTGGGATAACACCACAGGGAACAACTTCTTTTCTTGTCCAAAGCACGGGGTGGCAGAACTCCTGGTAAAGTTATTACGGAAGAAAGTGGACTTTTTAAGGCTATTAGAACCAGGAGATATTGTACTGGCAGATAAGAGGTTTTAACATTAATGAAATTGCTGCAATGCATGGGGCAGAAGCTCGTTTACCAAGTTATACCAGGGAAAAAACAACTTTCACCAGCTGATGTTGTATTACCAAAAAAAAGTTGCAACGTCAGGATTCACGTGAAACGTGTGATAGGTAGCACCAGACAAAAATACACAATTCTAGGAGGACCCATACCAACTGAGCTTTTGGATGATAGTGATACATGTACAAACTTAAATGTTATGAACAAAATAGCAAAAAGTATGTTGTGCATTGAACAATATGAGTCCTTCAGTCGTAGATTTTGAATGAGATATGGTATCAGTGCAGTGTTCTTTTTGCTTCACTTTACAACTAACTCTCACTGGAACTTATCGGGCCTCGAACAACTGTAACTGCATGGGGGGTAATCAGCCTACTATGGTTGCAGTTTGCAGTCCTGCTCTCAGGCTACACTCAAATTAATGCAATTGTGTACTCATACGTACTCAAAACAGACACTTTGATACTAAGTGAATTACATCGTAATAAAGACTTTTTGTTAACTTCTGACATGATTTAGCTTAAACTCTTAATAAATATTTTTGATTAATATAAAAATTATAAAAGATGTAATTTCATGTTTTTGTACCACTTTACTGCGTTGTATTTAGCGTTTGTGACATGAAATGTAACTATTGGGAGCGTATTATAAGGATGGCATAACCAGGAGATGGGTGTGCCTCAAGGCAGCATCCTGTCACTCTTTTTGTTATGAAAATAAATAGCATCTCCGATGTGGTGAATACTGGGATTGAGAAATCTTTTTATGTGGATGACTTTTCTATAACCTGTTCCGTAAGGAAGACAAGATCTATAGAGAGACTGATGCAAAACTGCCTCAGTAACATCCAGTCTGGGCTGGCAAAAACGGATTCCGATTTTCTCGGACAAAAACTGTTTGCGTGCACTTCTGCAACCGGAGAGGTGCCCATTGCGACCCAGACCTGGGTTTAAACGGTGTTCAAATCCCAGTTGTTCCCCAGACTAAGTTCCTTGGCCTGATACTCGACAATAAGCTCAACTTCAAAGCCCACATCGACCATCTTAGGCGAAAGTGCCAAGGAGCACTAAACCTGTTGAAGGTCGTTTCAAAGAAGGAACTGGGCGCTGATCGTCCTGTTTTGCTTCGACTTACAGATCCCTGGTTAGTTCCAAACTTGATTATGGTTGCGTTGTTTACAGCTTCGCACGTGAGTCGTACCTGAGGAAACTGCTCCCGATACATAACCAAGGTCTTAGGATCTGCCTGGGAGCTTTCCGTACCTCCCCAATGCAGAGCCTATACATCGAAGCGAATGAACCACCCCTAAGATGAAAGAAATTGTCACTCCAGTATGCCCTCAAACTGAGGAGCCATAGACACAACCCGGCCTTTGAGACGACCTTCGACCATAAATTTGTTGATATTTTTTACAAAACCAATAGCTATCCACTAGCTTTTCGCGTTAGGGAAGATCCGAAGATCTATCACAGGTGTGTACCAACCCCGACCTCGTGGCACAGTTTACTTTTCCACCACTCCTCCAATGAAGCTAGTCGAACTAGTTGTTGACCTTAGTTTAAGGAAGTATCTGAAGAACTCATCAAATGAACTGGTGTTCCGTACCAGCTTTAATTAGCTGAGGCATAAGTACAGTCGTTATCATGCCATCTATACCTACGGCTCCAAGACCACGACCACGAACAGGGTTGCAGCAGTGGCGACAGGTCGGGATGCATCCTTGCAAATCAGACTACCTGATGATTCATCAATTTTTACTGCCGAACTCCAGGCACTTGAGATGGCATTCGATCTAATAGAAAACTCGGAAAGTCACCAGTTCATTGTGTTCACATATTCACTGTCCAGCCTTTTAGCATTAAAAGGCCATGAGGCAAAGCATCCCGCTCTTTTAGCTCTCCGTGAAGCTTATGCCAATTTGGTTCGGCTACAGAAATCTAATGCCGCCACCTTGCTAATTTTTCTGTAAAGAAAATTAAAAGATTAAAATGTTTCCCAATTCCAGCTTGCTTCTCTTACCACTCTCAACCTTTAGAGACAAGAAGCACATACACAATATCAATGTTACATGAACTGTGATTGGAAAGACATTCTTCATATATTTTAAAGGGAGGCTGAACTCTTCTCAACTTTTCTAAAGTATTTCTTTATAGGATTTTAATTTCATTTTTTTAAAGCACGTTCTAAAGACACAGCTACGTACAAATTATAAGAGAATTTTCAAAAGTCACATATGATTATATTTGCAGTATTGAATAAAGGAAAACATTAATATCAAACTGCACCTGGGGGAGCAGGATTTTCTCAAGAAATGGTCCAGAATTCCCACAAGAGCCAACAAAAATTGACAAATATACTCGGGAAGGACCCTTAGTCCCCAGCGTCTCTTTCACACCTTTGGCACTTGCGGGTAAAGGCTTTGCCAGCCACAACTTCCCAAACTGCAGCCATTTGACAGTCCGCCAAAGTTGACCCTCCCCACTTCAGACATCAACCCCCCCCCCCGATTGCCTACAAGGCAGTTGCTCTAACGAGTGAGTAAAAGCTGAAGAAATTAACAGGGTATAGGTCATTCCATGAATATACAACTTCAATTAAAGAACCATACACATTGGTATCCAAACAGTAGTATCAACCAAACAGCAACTCTGGCCCATGCTCGGAGAAACTGAATGGGAAGTACTTACAGGTACTCTATTTATTAGTATTTTACCCTAAAACCAAAATTTTCAGTTCTAACCGAGAGCTCTAAGCTTAATGCTGAATTATCTGGTAAACAACTAAACAGACAACTCTGCCACATACTCAGAGAAGCTGAATTTTGTAGTGTTAACCCAACTTTCAGTTTTTACAGAGACCTATTAAGTTCATAATGCCGAATTACCTGGATCCCATTGAAAACACAGCCAAACCATGGTCTAGAGTAAAGATTCTTGCAAAAAAAGTGATAGTCGTGGAACACCTCACAACCCATTGACAGCACATAGCTTCTGACTGATGGTAGGGTGCTTCTCTGCTGAACTTTCAATGGCAAGCCACAAAAACTGAAAGAAATTGAGTATGAAAAAGAGTAATTTCCTCCTGTTATGTGAAACTAAAACCAATGCTGACAGTTTGTGATTTCTCATCAGATATCACAGACAAAAAAAGCTGTTCTCAGTATAAATAACATTACTGCAACTTTTGACCCTTTTAAGAGCTGGATATATGTGTCCACAATGTGCTGGCTTTGAAACACATCAATTTTGCATGAGCAATTAAGATAATGGTTGAAACTTTTGCTTTTCCACTACACAGGCAATTAAGATAAGTGTATCCGTAGAGTGTAGAATGTGAGTATCAGAACTCAAAGACTTACTTGACAATTTTTGGCAAAGATGCAAGGGCACCATGGTAGATCACGTATACTGTACATGACATTCATAAGCTATATCAAGTTTAAAATGGTACACGAAAGGCCTTTTTCTATTTTTTTTTTTTTTTTTTTCGTTTGCTTGTATGCTCATATTTGACTTTGTAAATTGAAAGATGTGGGCAAAGGTTGCATAACTTTAGAACATGAGATAGAAAGATATCTTAAGTAACTTTGTTTCATTTGCACGTATACACTGAGGACAATATAATAACTGGGCCTGATCAGCCATAGGTGCATCACATACTCGGATGTTTCATGTAACAAGAAAATATCTAACCATTTTGGAAAATATACAAGTACACAGGATAAAAAGAAAGACTGCAACTGTGCTAAACTCTGGTATAGACATAATACTTTTAAGTTAGAACTCTCCAAAGTGAAGTAGAAAATTCAATACAAACCTGGCAGTGGCAAAGCTATGTGGTCTAGTCAGAGGGAGTGAGAATTGTCCTCAGGGTCACGTTATAATTTATAATCAATATTAGTGGAATCCCCCAGACGCCTCCACACCCCTCAAAAAGCTTCTTTGAAGTTGATCAAATATATTTATTTTGGCCACTGCACAACTGAAAGGACTAACCAGTAATTATGATCATACAGCATTCTTATCACAATGAACAAGACAGAAAAATAGGTCTTTTTATCAGACTGGATTCCCCTTATCTTCACTGTTTCGCACAAGGTTTGTAAGTTCACAGGAACATGGTCCATGTTGAAAAGCAATAAACTAAGTGAAATGCAATCATAGGTTAGAACATGGCACTTGGACAATTTTGGGCTAAAATACCAAGATCACTAGGGATGACATTTCCCACTATCATTAAGTGCTGATGATGGCTGCCATTCAAGTATTTTGTCAACCTGACTTCGACAAATACTGTACCACAGTAATAAAGTTGAAACAATGCAATAATAGCACTTCCTTTCATAGAACAAGGGAAGGCGGTGGAAAACGGAGGGGAATGAGTGCCCCCTCTGACAATATTACAGACCAGCCACACCACTGAATCCAGTTGACTAGTAAGCAACAAAACCTGAAGAGGAAAATTCACTAGATACTGAACAAAAAGAAAAATGTACTAAACTTGGGTAAAAAAGTTGCGAATGATGTCATTCTGGACTGCAGTACCATGTACGTCATCATCAGCAGTAGCAGCTTCAGGGGCTGGGTTGTCATCATCTGGCACGTGGTTGTACGGCTCTTGAATGTGGTCATCTTTGCTGATATTAA
>WURT03113033.1:0-30218 GCA_009936505.3 Holothuria glaberrima
TATATATACCTAGATTCCACCTTTGGTCGACAAAAATGCCTTCCTAAAAATGTACATTAGATCGTCATGTACAATTGGTCCTCATTTCAGTGTCGTCATAATGTTTGATGCATTGTTTCACCCCCTTCGGTAAGCATTCTTAATACAATAAGGCCATATATAAAACATTTATGAAGCCCTCTCCATTGTGTCTTTATATGGGAGTCGTAAGTACAACGTATATATTTGCACGTGAAAAAAGGGATATTTTATCAGAGTGCTTCAAAAATATACATTAAGTAGACAAGAAATAATTGCGAAATACCTTTTTATATTTTGTTTATTTTATTATAAATAATGCGTACGTACGTCATACATATTAAAAATATCCTATATATATATATTGTTGCGGGCGCTGTTAAAGTTTATGGTGATATTTTTATTTGAATTTTCCAGTGTGAAGATGTGCTCATATATGGAATATGTGTCTGTCGAACCTAAGGCCGCATTTTAACGAATGACTGCCTTAGGTAGAATCCAAAGTTTTATATATATATATATATGTATATATATATATATATAGGGATGTATTTGTTACGTTGTGACTTTTTAGTGTTGAAACTGAAGAATGGTGGATAGCGAATACAGTCGCGTATACTTGAAACCTGTAGAATATACGTATAACTTTGGCAACATTTGCCTTATCATACCAAATGATGACCAAAACTGGGAAAAGGGCCCCTAGCCGACCCGACTTAAACCAATTGCTTAGAAACTGAGCCGTACTAACATCTAACTAACTGAGTTCCGAGCTGGATTTTAACCACTGACTTTGAAGTACAACGTGCAACGCTCTTCTAACTGAGCTATCAGAACTCTGTCTGAAGAACAGGACAATTTAATTCATATACCAAACGGGCAGTTTTCCATCATTATCAAAGATCTGAGCTTGTCAGCACGTGCCGACATGCGTCCATACGTCGTCGGCCTATAAACTGTGTAAATGCTCCATCTTTACTGACTCTAAACACGTCTTTCAAGGATTCTTCAACATGGATAAAATATCGTTCAACTGCTCAACAAAAAACAATCCATGCGCAGGACGAGGTAACTATTTAAGAAGATTGACTGAGAAAACCTAAGACTTAAACCGGAACATGCATTGGAGGGCTTTCTCTTACTTACATCCTGAAGTTAACGAGAGTAATAAAGAAACCTACAGATTTAGTTCTAGGAAGGCCCCAACCGTTATAGATGAAATGCGTGTATTCGAAAACAGGAATTCGATAACCACACAAATGACTTTCAACGACAATTAAAGAATGGCATCAAAATGTTGAACGACGAGCCAAAACTATTAATCAAGGCTGACAAAACTACGAACTATTACAAAATGACATCGAAAGATTACAATTAAAGGATCAACAAAACGTACCCACAAAGCGTACAAGAAAAGTGCAATTAAACGAGTCGAGGAAATTAGCAATGAAGCTAATAAAGCTGCTGAACAACTCGATCTTGCAGACCGAGTCAATGTGACAGCCCAAGGGGAATCCTTTATCACACTAAAGGACCACAAACCCAATTTTCCAAATGACCCATCTTGTCGTCATCAACCCTTGTAGGTCAGAAATAGGGAAAGCAAGCATATTAATCACGGAAAGTATTTTGAAGAAAGAAAAAAAAAAGAGGCAACCAACGTGAATCTGTGGAGGAACTCTAAAGCAGTCCTCCATTGGTTTAACAAAATCCAAAGCAAACACAACTCAGCTTTTGTTTGCTTTGACATCGTAGAATGCTACCCTTTAATTACCCCCGAAGCTGCTTATAGGCCAGGCAAAAACAGGTTTCACTTGGAACAAATTGCAACAGAATTGTTCTATTACAAGATGTTTCTGTGAGGTGTCAAAAACAGTGTACTAAAAGTCCTACAAAATCCTAATAGAGGAAGTATGCCTAATTTGCATAAATCCAAAATGGCCCCAAATGTCGATATTTTGCCATTATGAATGATGGATACTCTTCATAATTGGTATATAGATTAATCATATTAAGAGGAAGAAGCGTATTGTTTTTGATGGAGGTCAAAGGTCATTTGAGGTCACCAGAGGTCAAAACCAGAAAACCTTGTTAACACGAAACATCAAGGTAGAAAATATGGATATTTTTCATTCTTAAAAAGTAGATGCATTATAGTGAATAAACAGAAGTAATTGTGTTTGTTACAGGTCAAATTAGGTCATCTGAGGTCAGCGGAGTTGAAACTACGAAAAAGTTGTAAATTGCTTGTACCCACATTATCTCATCATAGGAATGATGGATACTCTTCACACTTGGAGTATAGATTGGCCATATTACGTGAAAGAAGTGTGCTATTTTTAATCTAGATCAATTCTCATTTGAGGTCAGCAAAGGTCAAAAACAAAGAACCCTTAAATGTGATATTTCAAGATAGCAATAAATATACATTTTTCATGCTTGTCTTATAAATTTGTATTACAAAAAAGGAGTGTACTATATTTGGTAAAGATCAAAGGCCACCTGAGGTCACTATAGGTCAAAGTACGAAAAACATTTAAGCCGCTTATAAACACGTCATCCGAACATTTCAATAAGATATGCTTTTCATACTGAATATAGGGATTTGTTATATTGCGGGGAAAGTTCCTGTTATTTTTAATGGATATCAGGTTATATGAGGTCCATTGGGGTCACCAGAAAAAAAATTGTGAAAATGTCGTATAAAATTATATCTCAAGAAGAATGGTAACTTTGAGGGATAACTTCAGTGCGACAAAGCATTTCCTTTTTGTAAGGAATGCGTTCTGGTTGATTTTTGCCAATGCTTCACAAGGGCTTCCACAAAATACATAGAGTGAAAAGTATAGAATGGGTTACGCAACACCCGAAAACTTCTGACCACTAAATTCCTATCATTGAAGCACTCATCTCAAAACATTTAAAACAGGCAGTCTACTTTTGCGTCCAACCAATTAGAGAACTGGATCGTTACTAACAAGTACAACGCTGCCCAGTAGGGGGGATGGTTGAAGAAAGTTCCGGATCATAATTTTTCATAGACAAAACGTATAAGCTCCTATTTTCTTGTTTTCAATAGTAACAACCATGTGTGGTTAGGCTTCTTCGTCTAACCACTACAGTAAAATCTCATGAGTTATAGCCTAGCTGGTCAAAGGGGTTAAACGCAAGAAAGATTGGTTCTACCTCTCGTAGGTTGAGATGATGTGCGGCTGCAATACTGATTTG
The DNA here is from genome assembly GCA_009936505.3 of Holothuria glaberrima. Lineage (NCBI taxonomy): Eukaryota > Metazoa > Echinodermata > Holothuroidea > Aspidochirotida > Holothuriidae > Holothuria > Holothuria glaberrima. The sequence goes on from WURT03113033.1 coordinate 3,247, forward strand.
CTCTGTGCTATATCATTCGGTTGAGTAGATAGGCAATTTCTTCGAAAGAGGGACGAGTGTTTGTAAGGGTAATTGTTGGACAGGGTGAGGTAGAACATCTCTTTCTGAGGTTGTGAATTTTGTGAGTTCCAGTAGTTCATCAATTACACACCAGATTCGTATGTGGCTAAGGAAAGCTGAGAGTTTTTGGTTGAAAGTCTATGGAAGCACTCCAAAATTATCAATTTGTGACCTCTAGTGACCTCACATGGGCTCTGAGCTCCACAAAAACAACAACGACCTTGCCTGTATTATAACAAATCTATAACTAATATGTTGCAATTTGTTCCACGTTTAGTGATAAAAGCGGCTAGTTGGCCTTGCCTATGAATGATGCATTAGACTTTGCATTGCAATATACAGACAGCACTCCATTGGACCAAAGGATTATTATACACACTAAACAAACGCTGCTTTTCAACCAGAATGAACCATGGATAAAGAAAGACAACGGACTTTTTGATGTTTCCACGGGTTCATACGATGGGTCAGAATACTGTGAACTAGTTGTTGCTTATCTGCTGTCTCAGCTAGAAGCTCTCTACAGAAATTCAATTGGAATTTACAGAGACGACGGCCTAGCCGTCTTTAACGAACCACCGAAAACAATTAAACATATTAAGAAGAACGTATGCAGAATATTCAAGAAAAACAGTCTTTGCATCAGGATTGGAGCCAATGAAAGAGTTGTGAATTTCCTCGACGTCACACTCGACCTTTACGCGGAACATATAAACCGTACCTCAAACAAGGTAGCACCCCACTGTATGTGTATGCAAAGAGCAACCACCCCGAGAGTCATCCGAACAATCCCTAAAGGCATTAATCACAGACTTTCTAGCATCTCATCGATCGATAATGATTTCAAGGAAAACACCTAACAATACCAGAACGCATTGAAAGATAGTGGACACGATTACATTCTTAAACATGAATAAAAGGAAAATAACTCAAACACCGAGTCAGACAAAGAACCATAACATGGTTTAACCCGCCGTTTGATCTGAACGTAAAGAACAACGTCGGACTACAGTTGTTGAAAATCGTAAAAGTAACCGAAAGTTTCCGTAAAGGATACACATTACAGAAGATGTTTAATAAGAATACACTTAAACAGTCCTTCAGCTGCATGCCAAATATGAAATATATCGTGGATGCCCACAATCAGAAAATCTTGAACGCCCATATGCCCGTACCTGAAAGTAACCCATGCAACTGCGAAATGAAAACCGTTGCCCGTCCGACGAAAAGTGCGGAGCAGCAAATTATTTGTATTAGGCCACCGTGAAAGACAATGACAGCGAGGAGACGTATGTAAGTCCGAACGAGAACAACTTTGAACTGAGACTCGCAAACCACCAGCAATCATTCAGTAAGGAAAGGTACAGAAACTAAACAGAGATATCTAAACATATATGGACTCTTAAGAGTACGAAATCTAGAATAAGCTAGCTCAGCTGAAAGCTTCAGCTGAGCTATGGCTATGATGCACGGCAAATATCTGTCACTTTTTTACACTGTGTTCAAATGCTTGGCATTTTGCTATTTCTCCATCGGTTTGAAGGAAATTTGGCCGACATGCTACCGAGGAAAATGTCCTTATGATTCATTTTTTATTTGATAAATAAGAATGTTATCTGAGTTCAGCAGAGGTACTTTTCGAAAACGTAAAATTCCCTTGTTATCGTTCACTTCTGAAATAAATCTGCTGAGATGTGTCATATTGATTGTTTAAATAGTGGTGAAAGAATGTTAAGGCTCATTTGACGGCGCAATACACAAAAACTTTGTACAAAAGTATACTGCTCGCCTATAAATATGCAGGACGTCACGTGCATACATCGTCATGGGAGCGTTTAAGCAAAGTGCAGTATATCGGCTGCAGAGTTCTGCACGTGGGGCGGATCTCATTTCACAGACGTGTAAAAAATAATAGCAGAATTAGTTGGATATGGTTACTCGAGAAGAAAAGGCGTTGAAGTTGTACAAGTTCCTGCGAATAAGTGGCCTTGTGCGAAACAGTGATATAGCTACACAATTTTTGTGTTGGGGCAGAGACACACATTTTCAACTTAGCCCACTGCCTTTAATTTAACTAACAAGTTTTGCTACTGATCGAGTTGCAAAAGAGGTTTCGAGTGTGCTTTACTTATTCTTCTTGACTTTAGCAAATCAGTATGGAAAATGTTTTCACATGATTGAAAGGAGTTACTCGTAAATTAGGATGAAAGGGTTTACTACTTCAAGTTATGGTGGATGGTGTCTAGGAAATGGGTATTAGGGGAAAAAGAACTCCCTCCCCTTTTTAAAAAGAAAAAGCACATCGCTTTGATTGAAAATATAATACTACGTGTTTTAAGCTGTAAGATTGTTCTAACATTTCAAAACATTTCTCGGTGTGAAAAGGAAAACGTACATTCTTGAAGGCGTGTGTATGTTAATGTCGGAGGTAGGCATTGTGCAGTCACAAGGGGACGCCGAAAATGCAGGGAACATCGTTCAAGTTAATTCTTCGTTTCCAAAAGCCTCTCCTGAAGTTGGTACGGGGGAGCCATGGGGCATGGTATTTTAAGCCCAAACGAGTTGTCTTAGGCTATTATGCGTGCATGTTTTCCCTACCTGCGAGTTATACCCTAACAGTTATACCCTCCTGTTGCCATACAGACATCGGGCCTAAAAATCGTCTAACGTGACGATTTATACCTGGTAAATCCCAATCACAAAACTTTTATCTAGTTAAACAATTTTGCAGGAGAAAACGGGACTAAAGGGTACACTGAATTTTGCGTGTAACGAAAGGTAATCATAGGCTTATTTAAGAAGGCGAAGCATGTGGGACGTACCGCGTGAGAAACAACAGTAATATCTGTAGGTTCCAGCTGTGTCGCTTGCATCATGCATGCATCAGATACAAGGTTGATGCGTCTGTGCGAGTTACTCGCATTATGGAGTTGCAACAGACCCATGCTTGCATAATTGCCCTTCTTCGTTGGTGGATCCGAGGACCTCCCCGGGAAGGTTTTGGTTAAAGGAAACTATAGTCTATGTATGCGATTTCCTAGGTTCTGAGGGCCTTGAAAACATATTTAGGGGTTGACTGCAACCACCCCCTCCCGCAGGTTACGGTCCTGTTGAAGTTTTTACAACGAAACTACCACCGGGCGGGAGAGAAAGCGGGTCAGTAAAGTCACTTGCGATCGGCTTACGTTATCAACCGATCAGCTGCTGTCAATGTCATTCAAGTCAGCTTCGTCCCCAGTATCGATGGTATATTCAGGTACAATGTCCAATTTTTACAAACATCTGTGCAGTATATAACATTGACTTTGTTCACCACATTTCTTCTTTCAATGCTTCGGGAGTTCAATAAATATTTGTTTCATTACATTTATCACTTTGTTTTTGTAACGTACGAATGGTCAACTTCAGTTACAGACCCAACCGCAATATTGACTGCACATTTTTTCCATGGCCTAGGACAAGCTGAGCTGCGGCAACCGACATTTAGGAATTGTTGCTTTTGTATTTTGAAATTTTCGGCCCCATTAGAGAAATCTTTTAACAAAGTGAGTGACTTAATCAAAAAAATAACATGCAACGAACAGTACGTCGGAAGTTCGATAAACAAACATAACAGGATTAAAGTGTTTGATGGGTATATCTTTTCATCAATTGATGGCCGTTGGACAGGGCTGTAACGTCCTTATCCGGACTCTCACTCGATTCGGCAATCGAGTCCATTTTCGTCGGACTCGGAATTGGGCTCGGAATGGGAGGTTCTCGCATCGGGATTGGCTAGGAATGGACTGCAGCTTGACTGTGACTCGGAGCAGATTCCAGTCGAGTCCACCAAAATGAAAGTTGAATATTTGTTCCCTAAGGCTACATTGCTGTTGTGCACAGTTCAACGCATGAATGGTCACATACAGTCAAACAAAATACAGCTTGAACCAGGGCAGGAAATTGACTCCTAAAAATGCCCGTTTTCAATTAGCATAATTGAAAAACAGCATTTTTGATGTCATGCAGATTTCAAAATGTATCTACGCAATCACGCGGGCGATTGTGTGTACTTGTGTATGGGTGTGCATGTGTGTGTGTATGTTTGTGAAGCCTGGATTTTAAACACGATAGCTCAAAATAACAATGATGGATGCTTCTCATACTTGAAAAATAGAACTGTCATATATAAGTCACCTATTATTTTTGATGGAGGTCAAAGGTCACTTGAGGTCGCTATAGGTTAAACACCGAAAACCCTGTGAACACGATATCTCTGGATGCTTCTCTTACTTGAAAAATAGAATTATCATATTGAGAGGAAGACACCTATTGTTTTTGGTGGAGGTCAAAGGTCACTTGAGGTCACTAGAGGTCAAACACCGAAAACCTTGTGAATACGATATCTCTGGATGCTTCTCATACTTGAAAAATAGAATTATCATGTTGAGAGGAAGACTCCCCAATTTTTTTGTTGGAGTTCAAAGGTCATTTGAGGTCACCAGAGGTCAAACCCATAAAGCTTGTAAACACGATATCTCTTGATAGGAAGCATGGATGTTTTTCATACTTGGTATGTTAAAGCGTTATGAACCCTATTCATTTTGGCAGAGGTCAAAGATCATCTGAGGTCACTGGAGGTAAAATACGGAATTAAAAAACTTCTTGTAAACACGATGTCTCAAGTTAGCAATAATTTTCATACTTGGTATATTATTTTATAATATCGAGAGGAACAAAACCTGTTGTTTTTAGTGGGGGTCAGAGGTCATTTGAGGTCATCAGAGGTCCAAAACTGAAAATTTGTAAAGACACGATACTTGAGTTAATTTTGAATTTGAATTTATTTCCACATATGCAATCTGTCCAAAATGAAACAATAGCTTGAGCATTAAGGTGGGGGGGGGGGGGCTGAAAAAGCAAAAATTTGTACAACAGTCCTCCCCACCCCCCCCTTGAACAAAAAAAGTGAACACAAAAAATCGAGACAAAGCAACAAATACAGCTCTAAACTATTCCAAAGGGTTATACCACTGTTTGTAAAGAACCGGTGGGATACTGTATTTGACGAACGATTGACACGAAAGTAGTGAGAAGACCTAGTATTGTATGGATGATTCACGATTGTAAGAGAAAAAAGTGTAGAATTTAGACGGTAAAAGCCCTTTTACACACTCAAATATGGAGACAGAAACTTGGAATTTGTAAATGTCAAAAACGTTCAGAATTCTTTGTTTAAAGAACAGGCGTTTTGAGGGAGCATAATAATCTGAGTTGGTAACTATTCGAACTGCCTTTTTTGAAGCAAGTATAAGCGATTAAAGTAAGATGGATATGTATTTCCTCAAATTAGATTGCAATATGACAGCTGGGAATGTGTAAGTGAATCATACAGATATTGAATAATGTAAGAAGGAACAAAGGAGCTGATTTTAAATTACTCCAGAAACAAAGAACAAGACAGGGATGACAGATACTCTTCTTACTTAGTATAATGACGTGTTACCTTCAGAGAGGGGGAACCCTATGGGTATGTTGGATGTCAAAGGTCATATCAGAGATGAAACTAAGAAAACCTAGTAAACTAAATATTCAGTGGGCAGTAACTCCAAATGGTGTCCGGCGTTTCGTGACCAACGAAAAGTTATGGCTGAATTTTTCTCTCATTCCAAAGACAAAGTTATAGAGAACAACATTTATTTTTTCAAAAGTATAACTGTTACAGTAATAATACTAATTTACTAGTGTAAATGTACATATTATATAGGCATGCATCGGGTTTTACATTGCAGTGATGGCATGCCAATTTCATTTCAATCACTTGCCGTGTTATATTCCACTTCGACGTTTTTTTGCTCTAGGGGGCTACCTCCCCTAGACCCCACCCCCTTGTAAGCCTATGTTTTCAGTCAAAGCACCGTTAGTGTTTACAATTACTTGATAAATGCACCTACACAGCGATGAAAGAAATCAACAAACTGAGTAGTTTGTCCTCCCCCCCCCCCCCACCACCACTTTTGAAACTAGATCTGAACCCCTGGAAATACCATACGCTGAACGAGTTCTTTGATGGCTTTGTGGATTAGGGGTCGGTATTTCACGCAGACTGTGGCCGGGTACGAATCCCTACTAAGACATGTTCTATTTTTACTTTCTGTTATTTACTTCTTGGTGAGGTTCAAAGGTCATATGAGGTCAGCAGAGGTCAAGTTGTGAAAACATGGTAAAAATGATGTAGTCAAGAAGTGTAGATTTAAGGGAGGAATCTCAGTGCTAGAAAGCACCCTCTTTAAGCAAGGAATCACTACGTCTCTGGGCTTTCTGGTTACTAGATGCTGTATACATTGTAAAATGGCCGGACGGTAAATTGGTCCGGGATTGAAGAACCTGGAATCGGAATTAACTCGCAATCGGAGAGTACTGGACTCTGAAGTGGCCCGGAATGGTGGCCACTGGAGTCGGAATTGGCCTGGAATCGAGTCACGTGGACTCGGATACAGCCCTGCTGTTGGACAATCTGTAGATTCCCACTATGCCCACGCATATTGTATAGTTTTAAGGGCGTGCATAATTGCATTTCAGCCTACTACCTGTATAAATTCACCAAGTTGTGTTAAAGTTAACTATGTCGAAAGCAAACTATTAATTGATACCGTTCTATGCTCTGGTGGATCAGTATTGCGTCAGTGTTGTTAACGTTAGTTAGCTAAAACAATGCTAAAATGTGACTTTTTATTGAAAATGTCTAAAGGTTTAGAGGGACAGGTTCGTATGCCTGGTATAAGTAAAGCTTCTGAAAACTAATCCTGTATTTCATGATGCATCTAAGCTCAACATTCAATGAATAAAATAACAAAAGCACTTAATTTCTCCAGGGCACCCGAAATAAGGTTTAGGGGCAATGTTTTGTTTGAAAATAGTACTCAAACATACCAAACTGCGCTCAGCAAATGAAATGGTATTAAAATGGTTTGATAACATCGGTCTGAGTAACTTATGATTTGTATGGATGTCATGCAGACATTAACATGGGATGTACACAGGGCCGGGTTTACGGCGGGGCCAACCGGGGCCCAGGCCCCAGCCCCCAACATTTGGGGGCCCCACATTTGGGTGTCCAAAAGAGGGAGGCATAAGATACATTCCTGTCCGTCGGTCGATGGTCAAAAATTCGGAACTTTGTTCGGAACTCCACACTGAACACAAGTTGGTGGGAAGTTGTGGTCGCCGGCACGAGTGGCATGGGGACGCGTGCCCCAATCGATTTCTGAAAAAAAACTGAAAATTTTAAAATGATCCCAAAAGGCGTTTAAACTATAGATTACTGTAGGGGTAGGGTGAGGTGTGTTTTCGACCGAGTGATGGATCTATTGTCGTCATTTTCGATCAAACTGTCAGAAGTTTTGCGCTTCAAACCTCGCCTCAGTGTTGTTCTTATTATCAATATCTTCCGATAACAACTTTTTCAGAAGCACCGCGACAAAAGATGAAATCTGTTTTGGAATTACAAAGTGAAAGCCTGGCTTTTGGGGTGGCATGTAGGTTTCTTGGGCAATTTAAAGTGTCTCGATACAGAACCTGATACAGGTTTTGTCATGTAAATTTTATTTAATAAGAAATTTCGGCGAGATTCGCCCGCATTCGTCACGGTTTGCACTCTATCTCATAACTATTAGTAAGGTAATTATACATGGAACTATTCTCATCACAACACTCTCCAAAAACATAGGTACATCCTTAGACATCTTTAGAGGCCTTGCATCAATATGGGATCTTTCAGTTTAATTCTGAAACGCGTTTGTTATTCCTTCACCCCTTTTACTATGCCTACTAGGGAGGTCGTATATCACTGCATCTATACTCTCCCTCTCTGTCATTGCCCATTGCTGGAAGCTGTTTGTCTGGATTCTCGTTCAAAATTAGTAAAATACGATAGTTGTAAAGTGCTCGGCCTCGTCATACTCTATATTATCATTTGATGTCAGGTAAGAGCATTATGTCATTGTTCCATTTTATATAATTAATCCAGAGCTTCCAGGCCAGCCTTTGATGCCCTTTTATAATGCATAAAGAAGGAAAGGAAAATTTTCGTAATAGTCCAAGAATGTTTCTGTGGACTCCTCGCATGTATTTTTACCGAAAAACTTATATGAATAGACGGCAGTAAAGTAGCCAGAAAGGGACTTTAGGAGGTTTGTTAAACACGTCTTATTCTCTTAGACAACATACTCTCCTATTTCACCTAAATGATGGACATTTTCCAGCCATATATGATCGTTTCCAAAAATATCCCGAAGATAGCACCATTTTGTATCTAAGCGACCTTAATTTAACATAAATTTTTCAAAGGGGGACTCCTCCCCAGGGCATCACCTTTATGTAGTGACAATAGAAGGATCCTCACTGCTGTATACAAACACTGGTGCACATAAAAAAGTGAAATTTAACCAGACTGAGGGGAACTGAGGTGGCATTACGACATCATCTGTAGTAACCCAATCACCAAATTCTGGCGGCGCCACTGCTGGGAAGTGCCATTTCTAGCGATCTGGAAAGCATTTTCTGCCAAATTTTTTCTTGTCGACCTGTGGTGGCGTTCCTCTTAGATAGGGGGCCTAATCGTGAAAGGGCCCCTAAACTATTTTTTCCGGGGCCTTCTACAAGCTAATTCCGGCCCTGGATGTCCATGAGATTCTAACGTGGATCCAACATGCAAAGCACTTCGGTTCAACAGGGGCAACAAAATATTTATACTGTGTGGGCCTCAGATGGGATGGGCATGAACACCACCATGTTGAGCTGACCCTTTTAAAACACATGTGTGCTTAGTCAGTTTTTAAAACATCTATTTTTTTTTCTTCATGAAGTTCGAAATAAATTATTCATCAAGCTATGAACAACATTCAAAGTAAACTATGAATAATAGTCGAAAGAACAATTACGTTGAAGTTGATGTGTTCATTTAAAATAACGGAAATTTGAAGCATCTTTGCAGTTGAAGGAAAGCTATAACTTGGACTATATGAACTGATTTGAAACTATATAGCTTTGAATTTTCACTCGTAGTAAGGAGACAGTCGGCAAATTTTTCCTTAAAAAAGGTATTTTGAGCTGTTTAAAACAGTTTTTGCTTGCACTGTGGTATGGCCTCTCGTTAGGTATCGTGTTCCGTCAGGATTACACTTCCTCCTGGGAATATCTTACGGGTTTTGCCTGCAAGAGGAGACAGCTATAGGACATTTCTTTAAAATCATTATGCAGGTTTGTTGAGGTTCTCCAAGGTAGTTACTGCTTACAATTAATTGAGAATCGGTTGAACATTTGCACAAAAGGAAGTCGGCTGCTTGATACTTCTATGCCGTGCTCATAAATTAGCGCACATGTGGACCACATGCGGACCACATCTGGGGAAAGCAAAATTTACCTGGTCCAAATGAAACCCATGTAAGTCCCATGTGGAATACCCCCTCCTTGCATACAAACAATTAGTTTAATCTTAAAATGGTTTCCTATGAGGAAACACCTTTTACGCCTCGATCAAAGTAAAGTGGGGTCCATATAGGTTGTCCATATGGGCCCCATGAGACTGCCCATATTGGTCTTATATTGGACACATGAAACTGTGTGAATTTACTGAGTAGTTGCACTTAAATAATCTTTACCTGCTACCTCATAAACACAGAATATGGTAAACTCTATTAAGAAGTTACACTCGACACTAAAATCTCGCAAAAGATACAGACATAATCGTTCCATAATAAAGCTTTATTTCTGTACAGCTTTTGTGAGTGTACATATTCTATTTTTAATCCTTTCTATTTTTAATCAATGTCATCTTGAACATGGTTTACAACCTCCTTTATTAGAACAGTTTCCCCACTAGAATTATTACTCCATAAAGATTTGTGTCTATGTTTCAATAAGGTATTGTCTTTTTTCTACAATGGGAAATCTGTAAACTATTAAGGTATTCGTCTTCGTAATACTTCATTTTATAAACACGGATGGCGATCTTTATAATCAATAATCACCAAATTTAAGAGTTCCCTTTCAATTTGCAAGCCAGTTGCCTAGGTGATATGCATTATTTACGTTGTTTTCCATCTTTTCAACGCAACTGCTCAAGAACCCGAATTTTTAATGAATTTGAACAAGAACGAAGGCGAGATTTTCACAGAGAACAATATGTATTTGATCCCAAGCAAACCATTAGCATACGAAGAGCGTACAACAGCATAAAACGTCTACGGAACAACTTCTCAAGAATAGTAACACACACTTCACAAGAAGAAAAATTTTCAGTAAAGGACTATTTTGATTTTAGACCTTTAAACCAGTGAGCCACAACTGGAAAAAAGGCCTTGGCCTGCTCGACTTGAACCAATTTGGTTGGAAACTGGGCCGTTAAACCTCATCTAACTAACTAACTAACTAACTAGACCTTTAAAGGAAATCTCCCTTGTTCATCTCTTATACCTCTAGGTCCATTCAGCGTACACTCTTAAAACAAAAGAATGAAATACACTCCAAAAAGAGTGTGCTGATGGACCACTCTTAGTCAAGAGTGAATTTCACTCGGAGTGGAGTAAAAATTCACTCAAAATAGAGCGATATTTCATTCCATGTGTGTTTGTGAAGTATTGCTCTGTTTGGAGTTAATTTTCACTCCACTCCGAGTGAAATTAACTCTTGACTAAGAGGGGTCCCTGGATCAGCACACTCTTTTCGGAGTGAATTCACTCTTTTGTTTATAGAGAGTAAGCTGGCGCTTTACCTGCTTTTTGTAAAGTACGCTTACCAATTGAGTTCAAAATTTAACAACGGAATTTCTGTTCTTCAACCTAACAGAGAGCATTTATCAAGGTGATAAAGGAAATATGTTAATGTGAACCTTTAAGATCAACTTAGCTACCCAAATATAAATTTCTTAGACAGGAAGGTACTTCTACAAAGAACATGAAAAAATGGGCACTAAACGGTACCCAGAGTTTTTTAGCAGTACGGTTACTGGATGGACTATCATCTAAATAAATTGTTGCTTGTTCATCCAGGATACGTGTCAGTGTTAATTCTATATCGTGTCGTTTAACATGTCAAATTTTGGATAAGAGACTTATTAAATATATTCTAGGCCAAGACAGATTTATGATTTTTGGTGCCAGTCAAATCATCCCTTTTCTTAACTCATTCCTTTCAGAGTTCCACCCAACAAATTCGCTCCTGAACATACAAACTATCACTCTGAAAATCGATCCCTCCCTTGACAAGTCGCTGCATAATAAAACCGCTTCGAATGATAAAAAAGTGAGGGTATAGATACTGTTTGCAAAAAAAACTTTGATTTTATGTAGATAGTATTTCAAATGTTATTGTGAGATTGTTAAATCTAGTTGATCAAAGTTTATGAGGGTATTCGAACCCGATTTGACCTCTCGAAGTAGGTTTTGGTAGGCCTACTCGAAAGTCAGTCATCATCAAGAAGGATCCTGCAGTTTTGAGTCGTAGTCATGGATTGAGATTAAAGAAATGGAAAGTCAGTAACCAGATTGGCTTCTCATCAACATTTCTGCGAACAAATACAGGGACCATGATTGTAGAATGGAGGTTCGACACTGAAGTGACAGGGGGCTTAACTTGACTAACGGCTCAGCACGGGGACTATTTGTCATCAGAGTATGGCATGCGGCATGGATCTGCTCAAGTTCGATTGGCTGGAAAGAAAAGATGATACACATTATTTCAGCCAAAAGGCAAGAAAATTTGAAAGAGGCCCGAAAAGCAACATGACAAAATTAAATGTCATATGTTATCGTTTGTAACATCACAAATGTCCAAGTCATTAAATTCACCACGCTAGATAAACGTTCATATACAGAAGTGTGACCCAATTTTTTCATCACAATATTTTCTATTCCATCAAATGCACTTGCAAAAGACACTGTGTGGAAGAGAACGTCAACGTTTAAGAGAATTATCCTTTCACTAGGGGATCCTCCAAAGGGGTGTCCTACGGGCAGGGGCGTCACTACCGTGGGGTGTGGGGATGCTCTATCCACCAAGAAATTTTCACGTCAGTCGAGAAAAACTTGCGGTACGTCGGGGAAAAATTGCCTCTTTCCTTAGCATTTCATTTTCCTTGTCAGAAAAAAATCTTCATTTTGGGGTACAGAAATGTCGGGAAATTTTATGATCACAACGGTTCACTTTTAAGTGAGCTGGTGTCGGCCGGACACATTATTTTGGATACATTTAACCAGAGACCTAACCCCTCCCAGATTTAACTGTACTGGAAAACTCTTCTGTTTGTGGTGAAATAAGTATACATTTGAGGAAAGAAATCACAATTAAAGGGTCTGTGTTGGTAAGGGTTATCTACTACCTGACTACATTGTTCAGCAAGTTATTGTCCTTGGAAGAAATGCAGGCGGTTAGGAAAATAAAAGTGCCGTATTACATATGTATCTGCTATGAAATAAGCACCATTTACTACACTATGAAAGTAAAGTCTTTGGAAATAAGATGCAACTCAAACCTGACTGTTCGTCGGGATGAGTTGTAGGTATATTCGTTGGAGGTTGTGTCGTGTCACAGTCAGTTGTAGGCTAACCACCAAACACCAAATTCCCGGGATGGCTATAAGTCTATCTATACTGTTCGTCACTCACACATGTGGAGGAGCACATTGACTTTCTGCGGACAACCTTCGTCTAATTTCCTTGCCGCGGAGTTTTGACCAATTCATAAGAAAAATAAGGGTCACAGTTGGGCGGATGATAGCTGCACACTGCCACGACTTTACTCAACTGCGACCCCCCCCCCCGGACGAAGACTGTCGAATTGCATTCGAGACCGACAGTCAGGTCTAGAACAAAATTTGGCACACAGATCACCGACCCGTCTGCCACGCGACTAGTTTCACTGTCGTACAGTCGAGTCGTAGAAGGGGTTGAAGCAGTGTGCACTGGTTTTCAGTTACTCAAATCGTGAGGAGGATTGCGTTCGTGTATGCTGTAAACACTTGAAAGTGCGAACACTTTGTATTGCGATGGTTGCAAAGGAGGCTCGTCTTTCGACTCCTTCTGTAGATGTAAGGCCAAAAAACTTTGCTAACATGTCTTAAAAATGCGGTTTTTGGCGATCTTCACGGGCACCCGTCATGTGCACTAATTGTCCAGTTATTAATTCAAGAAAGACAAGGCGTGCTATGGATTATTGCGAAACTTCGTGCAACCTTCGCGATTGCCAATCCTTCCTCCCAGCCCTAAAGCCTGTCGCATCATAAAGAAATCGAATGGCTGTAAGTCCTGGCTATGATGGAATTGAAGGAAAACTTAATTTGTAGGTCTGTTTAGTGTGCATTCATGCAGTGGTCTTTGTAGATAGGTAATTGCTTTGTACAATCATGGAAGGCAAAACATTACTAAAATCATATACTCAAATTGTTACTTTGCTGCGCCTCGTGAACATTTACCTCGTTCTCTTGTTGTCCTTACATAAATTCCCACAGAACAAAGTTACTTAGTATAGTTATAGGACAACTTTGTAGGGAATCTATGACCCTCAACCCTTCCCACCATCAGTCCGGCTGCATCTTGAAGGATCCGATCGACCGCCGTTTAATCCGAGTTACGCCATTTTGAAAAGATATAAACAGACTGCCATTATATGGTCTTTTCAGTGCGTATCAAGACATTTGTAGGCAGCTAAACGCTTTATTCTAGTGTCAACAACTGTGAAAATGCCCCAGAGCTTCCGGGGCTTTGCCCCTGGTGCCCCACAGAGGGACACTACTTAATTAGACCCTAAGGGAGAGACTGAGCTCCACGTCAAAGACGATCTTGCTTTGTTACCAGCATGGAATCACTACCTCGAAGCTAGTACTTCCAGGACCAAATTGACCTTACTGTTGTAGCAGACAAATGAATCAGGTATGCCAAGGTCGAATTGATATTGCCAAATTTTTAACTGCGTTTTCCGGCAGTTTTTTTTTTTTTTGCTCACTTGTACTCCCATTGTACTTAAAATTTCCAATTTCATTCTATTCTGTGTGATTTTTTTTAAAACAATGGTTATGTGTTAACCGTTCTTGAAAATTATTTGTCGGGAATGTAACCCTTTTTTGTTGGGAAAGGTCCAACACCCCCGCCCCCACTCATCTATTCTAAGGAACGCCCCTGCTTAGGGGAACAAGGCCGACCTTAGCCTTTTTATGGTTGATGCTTTTGTCAGTAAAATTAAAATTTGACCTTCTAAGCACTCTGTAGGTGAAAGGATATGAATGCGGTCCAAAGCACATATGTTTTGCGAGTAATAAGCATTGGTAGCTAGCATGGGAGAAACCTTTGCACACAAATTTCTCATACTGCATGAAATCCCACCAACACGTCACAAATGTTTGGTTGCCAATATTCGAGAAATTTTATATTTGATACGCTCAAATGTCGACCAGATCAATTTAGCAGTAATATCGTTGCTGAATTGATGCTTAAGACATCCACAACGGCATGGGAAAGCAAGCATTGGTGCTTCAGCCTCTTTGAAGCATTTTTGTGGGGAACCTTGAGCTGAACAAACTTAATCTAATTATTTTTTTATCAAAACGAAGCGGGAAAATGAAGTATTTATGCAAATTTCGGTTTTAAGAAAACGTGATCAGACCACATTTGTAGTGAAATTCATGAACATTCATGTTTAAGTTACATTACAAATGACGTTGCAGCTGCGTGGCATTACCTTTGGTGTGAAATTTTCGTACTAAATCTATAAAGACGTGATAGATGGACACGACAAGACAAGGATTTGCGATTTGACGATCTCTTGGACACAAACATCTTTCATTTTTCAGGTGATTTTATACGTACCAACCGTCTATTATACGTACAAACCGTCTATTCCAACAAGGATAGGATATAATTTTGTGACAAGTTATCTATCTTTGCGACTACATGGGAGGGTAATATGGATTTACAGAAGAAATATCTCATTTTGGGATTAACTTTGTTAACCTGTTGTGAGCTTTCTGCAACCATGGGTAAGTTAATTATCCGCAAAGACATTTTAATTTACATTTCTGAGAAATAAAGTTGGCTTGTAAACATTATAGTTCTCAAAATGCATTATTCATTAATTGACGACCAAGGGAACAAGAAAGAAATTTTCTCTCATGATGAGGTACGTTTTTGTACATCTCGACTGAGGTTGACCTGTTACAAAATAAAAATCTAGTGTCCCAACTTCTGAAGTATAATATAGTATGTAACTTTTTGTAAAATTTTCCAAATATCCTCTACGCAAATACATATCTACCTACTTAATTGTACAGTTATGTTTTTCAGGCTTCTGCAGGTTTGCTCGAATGTTAGCAAATCAAGAAAAAACGCACTTTTGCAAAGATGACACATCGAAAGAGGATAAAGGTATGCCAACATTAAGTCTCACGGAGAATTTGTTAAAGACTATAAAAGTAAAATGCTAACACAGTTCTAAATTTGTTTAATCTGCTTATTCCTTAAGTTTAGGGCACTTTCTTGAAGACAAGTCGAACAGAGGCCTCTTTGGGGTTTAAAAAGTGAGAGGGATGGGGATAAAATTTAAATCCTGCCGATGGACAAGTGTCCATACGCGCTTAAATGGTTCCCTTTCCTTTCTTCGTTTTGTATGGGGTACCCTTAATAAGCCATATAACTTGAAATGGTGGGATTCTAGAAAACATGCTAAATGTCCAGAATGTCCGAAACCAAAAAAAAAAAAAAAAAATTGCTGATTCTATTGCCAAGAATTACAAAACCCATCTACAAAAATTGGTGTCCCTTGGTTGATACTATAACTCAGTGTCTGACGTTACTTTCTACTCAGTTTGGTGGTTTAGATTTAAGAGGACTTAACAAGCGGCGAAGGCCTTGTTGCACTCCTAAGTCTGAGACAATACTCTTGCAGAATATTTTGCAATCTCGAAGCTGTGATAATCACTGAATGTCCACCAAGCGTCATTTCCAACACTCATGTCCAAATTCTCTGAAACATAATCATTATTTCCCATTTATATCCACTAAAAAGAAAACACTGTAAAAACTATTTATATAACTCCTTTAACGTATGCACTGGGCTGACCCTTGAGATGTTACTTGGATATCTAGTCAAAATTTTTTAGCCTATTGTTTGTGAATTGTAATGAGTATGAAACAATAATATCATTATTGGCTTGATGCTGGAGGAAGCACATACTAGTCTTTAAAATCAATTTTCCTAGCCCCATGGAAGTCATGTGGTCATGGACATTGCTAAAAGAATATATGTGGGAAAAGAAGAGAGGGGATATCACCCCATTTGAAAATCGGAGTGCCTCAATCTGAATTTTTCGACCTTTGCAATCCAGTTTTCCAACTAGGTATATTCGTGTAACCCTGCTCATTGGGAAGTCAAACCATAAACAGAAAGGCGGATTTTCTGGTCATTAAAACAGAAATATCGACTCCTAACAGGGCCGTAGCCTGCGGGGGTGAGAGGGTTGGGGCAGAGGGACACTGAGATTTCTAAATCTGGAATGAACTTTGGCTTACTTGAGAAAAACCATGCAGGAATGCTGAAAATTTTACTGTCAAGATAATGATTCAAGGCCCCCAAACCTGGGGAATCATATGTAAGGGTTCCTTTTTTCCAAATTCTTACAGGATCTTCCCGGACCTGGACCCCGCCATGGATGCGTTCTTATGCAGGTTTCTCCTCCTGACGAATGAACCATCTTTCTCCTACAAGATACACCCCATGATGCATCAGCAAATACACGGGCTAAAGATAAAATAGCCTATGATTACCTTGAATTACTAGCTAAACTCAATGAGCTTGTAAAGAAACTGCTAATTTAAAGGGCATAAGCATTCTCCGCAAACTTTTTTAAAACAGCAGCTTAATCTCACAAATGTCCTCGTATCTCAGTTCAGGTATCTTTCTTGATATGTTCGAACATACATATTAAATATTCGAGGTAAACCCTGCAAAGAGTTACCCTATACGTAAATTTCATAACTCAGTGAGAAACATATTGTATCGTGATCCTCAAAAGTCATTCATAGAACAGGATACCCGTGTACATTCACTCAGATTGTGGTGACTGCATTTTTCCTTTGAATCAAATAAAATCTAACTTTTCTTCTTGAAATCTAAACTTGTTTCTTGAGCATAAAATTTAAAAGTACAGAATGTTTAGATGTAACAATACGGTCTAAAATGTGTCACATCTCCCATCTGGGAGACATTCGACGGTAAATAGTTATAATTTCAGGTCATGTTATCAGTCCAAAGCTTTATCAAAGATAACACAATTTTAGATCTTTGAAAACTTAGAACCAGAAAAATTTCTCAAAGGTAAGAGGTGAAATCTCTCCCTTGAGGCAACATCCCCTTCAATTACACCCAACCAAAATAGAAAAATATCACTTGATAATGCGGATTCCTAAACATATAACCAATTTAACGCTTTAAAGAGCCTTTCCAAAGACTGCTCCATTTTGCATCCAAGCCACCTCACAAGGACGAACATTTCTCAAAGAGTATAGAGTGTTATCCCCCTTCTCTTACCACATCTAGACTTAGGCCTACGCGTGGACAAAAATAAAGAATAACACTAAATAAGGACAATTTGCAAAGGTATAACCAGTTTAAGGCTTTGCAAAACGATAGAACAATTTTGACAGGCCTTACATGTACCCATCTCCTCAATAGCCTCCCCCAGATTGGCCCTCATGCAGAGTTAAAAAAGGAAGTCCTCCTGGGTGTCAATTATCTGCAGGCAGGGCGTTATTTGAAGTTTTGGGTTTCAAATTTTCTCGTACTGGTACCTTTTTATGTTATATCCCGAGATGAACTGAAAACATCGTTTTTAGTGCGACTGCAACGTAGTTTGTTTAGAAGTTCAAAATATCAGAGGCACTTTAGAAGCAGGGGCAGCGGACCAAAGTCCTTTCGGGGAACACTGGCACCCGTCTGGTATTCCCCAGCTTCCCTGGGGCGAAATATGGAATCCCCAACTGTGGTGAGTCGAATCGATGGTTCCTTTTAGCTTTTAATGAAAACAGGAACTTCAGCATGATCTCAAAATTGTCAGCTAGATGCAGTGTTTTGTTGTCCTTCTATTAGTTGTCCCAGTTACTCTGTTAAGGTGAATTTATATCGTTTCCTTTTTTATGAAATTCGATAGTATATAATGGCTGCGTTCAAAATATCATAAGGGCACCACATGAGGTCCAGTGGCAAGTCTGATGCTATTTCAAAATTTTAACCCTAGCATGAAGCGCGATATGTACATATAGTTTTTTGCCATGAAAATGAATTTTTCTTTTGTTTTAAGATGAGTTCGGTATGGGCGACAATTGCGTGGGAAGCAACCAGACATTTTCCATTTAGAACAACATTTTCGTGGAAAAACTTTAAAGCAAAAACTTTTAAACAGTTGGGGTGACTGGGCGTCGTCAGAGATTTCATACTTATCGTACCCGTTAAGGTTCTCCTACAAAAAGGGGGAAAGCCTTTCCTGATGTAGGGGGAATGGCCATCATGTCCCCACCTGACGCCATCCCTGCTCTTGCACAATCACACCTCTGCAGGAGAGCACAAATGTAAAACATCGACCGTTGAATGAAGCGAAAACGTTTGAGATGATATTGCAGAAGAAAAGGAAAAAGAACTGAAGAAAAGCGAAGGGACAAAAATCTAGGTAGTTTGTAAAAGATTTGTAATAGAAAACAAATCAAAAATTAATCCCTAACATAGGCGGGATTACGCTGGTTAAGGGGGCACTTGTCCCCACACCACTTTTTTCTGGAACTTAAAAAACATAATAAAAAAGGTAAAACTGAACGACAGTTAAAGAGATCAGAGAAATTATAGGTGAACTTTAAATACTATGGTATAAATTTTGCTATGTAAAATGAAGCAAACCAGAAACGATACCATAGAAAGCTAGAAAGGATTTCTCTCAAAGGTCATCTGGGGTCACTGGGGGTCAAACCCTGAAAACCTTGTTAACAAGTTATCTCAAAGTAACAAGCTTGGATGAATTACATACTTAATGTAAAATGTTACGTATGGGTCCTCAATTGAGATTACGCCCCGAACACCTCCGCCATGTTACGTTTGCAATTAGCCACGCACTCCAACATGTTACGTATTGTTGGGCCAATCGCTCCTGCGAAGTCTTGGGGTGAGCTTAGCCCAAAAACACAGAAACATGAAGACAGTTTATTTTTGATTCACTCGATTATAATTGATTCCATCTCTTCCTCAAAATTATGCAGAAAATTAAAAGTGATTAAAAGGCCGGCCAAAGGTAGAATTATTACATTATGTACAAAATGACATCGTGCTTCTTCTGAGAGGTCAGTAGCACGAGTGACAAGCTTGCGAGACTTGGGCATCCAGACCCTCGTGTATCTCGTGGCTGTATAGGGAATCCTTTGCAGTCCCCTGATTGGTCAAAGGTTGTGACGTAGCCTTAAAATGAATATTAATCATCACGACAATACTGTATGACCAAAAAGGAGGCTGCAGAAAGTGAAATTGGCCACACCCAGGGAAATATGGGATACGGCTTCCACGTGGAACTAAGATGTGGCGTGAGAACTAAACGTGACAGGAAACAGGAAGGGACCTGGGGATCTAGGACAAAAGGAAGGAAGTCTGTTACTATGGGATACACTGCTGATTGGCTGGAAGTACCATGCCATAAATAAATGACCAATCACAGAGGGGAGGGGAAACCAGACAGATTAGGTGTCGTGTGCAATGTCTAACTTTCATGCAAAAGAGGTATTGCACCATCAGTAGGAACTCTTAGTGATAAACAACAAAATGGCGGTCAGTATCAATCTACACTGCAATACCTATACATGCTACATGACAATAAATACGTAATCTTAAGAGAAAGAACCCTATTGTTTTTGCTATAGGTCAAAGTTCTTCTGGGGCCACCACCGTGAAACTCTGAAAACCTTGTTAACAGGGTATCTCAATGCAGGAATCTTGAATAAATTTCAAGCTTAGTATGTTAATGCCTTATGGTGGGTAGAAGGACCCTATTGTTCTTGGTGGGGGACAAGGGTCATCTGGGGTCACCTGGGGCTAAAACCTGAAAAACTGGTAAATACAATATATTCAAGTAGGAAGCCTAAATGGATTTCATACTTAGTATGTAGATGCTATGGCTAAAAATTCTATTGTTTTTGGTGGAGGTCAAAGGTCATTTCGGGTCACAGAGGGTCAAACTCTGAAAATCTTGTTTACATGATATCTCAATGTAGGATGCTTGAATGAATTTCATACTTAGTATGTAGATGCGTTAAATTAAGACAAAGTATGGCATTGTTTTTCGTTGAGGTCAAAGGTCATCGGGGTCACAGGGGGTCAATCCCTGAAAACCTTGTAACTTAATATTTCAAGGTAGACAGCTTAAATAGATTTCATACTGAAATGTGTAGATGCCTTATGGTGAGAGGAATAACCGTATTGTATTTGGTCGAGGTCAAAAGTTATTTGGGGTCACCAGGGGTTATGGCTTGAAAACCTTCTTAACGCGATATCTCGAGGTAGGAAGCTAAGACAGATTTCATACTTAATACGAAGATGCGGTATGGTAAGGGAAAGAACTTTGTTGTTTAGGTAAAGGTCAAAGGTCATTTGAGGTCACCGGGGTCAAATTCTGTAAACCTTGTTAACAATATCTCGAGATAGGAAGCTTGGATAAATTTGATATTAAGTGTGAAGATGCGTTATGGTGAGACTAAGAACCTTATCCTTTTTGGCGGGGGTTACAGGTCATCTGGGGTCACCGGAGGTCAAACCGTGAACACAAAGATCTTTATCTGGGATCATCAGAGGTTAAAAATCAAAATTTGCCAAGGATTCTCAAAATCATTATCTAGGGTAGCGAGACGTCGAAAAGCAAAATTTCCCAAGAATCCCTAAGATCTTTATTTGAGGCACCAGAGGTCAAAAAGAAAAATTCCCCAAGAAATCCCAAGATCAAATATGAACACAAAACTGTATATCCGAACATATTACTATAGCATTTGACCAGTGACTGAAAAAGAAATGGGACAACATGACATTATTTGGAATAAAACATATATCATTGACACCTCATTGCATGTTTGCATTCTGGGTTTTCTTGGCCTTACTCAATACTCAGGAATTAATCGAAACTATTGTGTGCATTCGAATAAAAAATATAAAAGAATAATAACATTAATAGTAATAATAGTGGTACAGGAACAATTGCAATCCGCATAATCATTATGATCATTCAAAGCCCTTCATTGATTTAGACTTCATCAATCTTTGCTTTGAATCTTCAAAGTAAATTTCATCGTCTTAGATCTTGCAACATAGTTTCATAACCTACGGCCTATCCTTAAAAATCCTCTCCCCTTGAAAATGCGCAACCAGTGTAAACTGCGGTATTTAAACTTGACTCACAAGCAGATAATCATGCTGTGGGGGAACCTACTGTAGATCTTCTAAGATTATATTGAATGATGAGGATAGAAAGATATTCTGGAACCTGACTGTACTAGGCCTTCCGTCGAGAGGAAGAATCGTGTAGATTACTGTACGTTGTGTGGGACGTCAGTGATAATCACGGTGCATTGGAACCAACAACTTCACAACTGTTGGTCACAATCACTAAGAGGTGGTCACAGAATCAGATTTTGTGTGTATCGGAACCTTTGTTTGCTTGCTCACAATATTTAGATGTTTTTGGCTTGATAATGGTCTATTTGAAATGCGTTTGTGATTGAAAATTCATGATCATGACTAATTTGAGGATGTTGTATTGTTGTTGGAAGCAATGAATTGAAAAAGTGTTATTAATGTAGCAGAGGACTTTTGTCAGAAGATGGGTTAAAGTGCAAATGGTGTATGGGAGGCGGCAGGCAAGAATTTCACATTTGGTTGTATTATTTTGCAGCTGAGGAAGAGCCCACAACCAGCGAAGAACCAACAACAACTGAAGCCCCAGCAGTTACAACAACTACGGCAGGTAAACTCGGGTGATATGAGAGCTTGTGGGGAGAAACTGCAGAATATAACGCCCCTCTGAAAAAGCAACCTTTCAAAATCATGTAGTCGCACATGCACACAAACTTTCTGTTCCTCCTTATAGTCCGTAACCCTACAGGGCTAGCCTAAGTGCTACACGGTTCATTTTGAGGGGACAATAGTCCAAGTCCACTAAGCCTTCAATCAGAAATGGGGGCTCAGTCGTAGTCGCAGTTTTCCAATAGGAAGGTTGTGTTATTTTGAAAGCGACTCAATGTGAGTCAAGGTCAGAGGTAAAAGTCAAAGATTAATGGTCAAATTGTGTAAAATGGTTGTTTTGGCTGTAGTTTCAAGAGGAAATATTGCATGTTACATGAAACTTCACGCGTATGAGGGGGGTAACAAGTTTTACCAAAATATGTGGTTGCCATGTCAACTGGACAGAGGGTCAGATATACAAATTTTGTTTCAAAAATCGCTGTAGTTGGCTAAACCGATTTTCTTAAAACTTCGTTGTAAATTACCCCAGGGTGGGAATTTGTTTCTCACAAACCCCTACAGAAAAGGTCGAAGTTCAGCGGTCAGATTTCAAGGCCAGAGGTCAACTGTCAAATTGTGCACGAATCATTTCTGGCTACAGTTCCAAGAGGAAACATTTCACTGACAGGAAACTTGAATGTATAAAAGGGACTACAAGTTCAACCACAATATTTTGTAGCCATGGCAACTGATATTACGTTCACATGACAGAGGGTCAAAGGTGTTAATTTAGGTTTAAACCTGCACCCAGTTCGCTGGACTGATTTTCTTCAAACTTGGTGAAGCGGTGTCCCAAAGTGAGATATTAAGTCTCGTAGAACCCAGTAGAAGAGGGCCAATGGTGTTGAAATATTTTTCCAGTTGTATGATATTAATTAGTGATGTAAGTTTATTTATGTTAAGACATGTTTCCTAAGATATTGCCAGGAAAGATATTCAACTTATTATACCGACATTGCTATGAGAAGTGACTCCTCATGGAGACGCAAATATCGGAGCGAAAGTGTCAGAGATAGGCATATGCGTAAAAGACTAAGAACGGATTAATTAATCAAATGCAATTACAAGAATATCTTGGTGTGCCTTAGCGTGGTATACACACAGAATACATTTCTCTGTGTATTCATCTTAAATATACTTGACATGCACTACATTTTGCGTTAAAAAACGAGTCCACGAATTGTTTCCTAGTAGTAAGCGCGTAAGAAAGTTTAAGAGCTGCAAATGAAAGTACTTTGCCTGGGAATAGCTCCATTTAATTCTACTGGCTAAACGGTGCTTGAGTCTCGACATGCCTCTTATTTTGTGTAAATTTTGCACTGTATTACAATAATATGAAAATCAACCGAGTTTCGTTCTTTGTTTAAATGGTTTGATGGTTTGAAACTACGGAATACTACTCAATTTTGCTTCTCTTCAGACCCTGCCTGTTCCCGAAACCTCCTTCCGGTGGTGAAAAATGGGTCTTTTGAATGTAGTTCAAACAAGGACAAAATGTCATCACTGAGAATTGGAGACGTTTGTTCTTTGAAGTGTGACAAAGGGTTTTACTGGACTTTGTCTAATCACACTGTCTGTGAAAGAGGCAGCCATGATCAAGAAGGACATTGGTCTGATGGGATCTTTGAATGTCATGGTAAGTTGGTAATTATCAAATTTCTCAAAGTGTTTATATCCACGTCTTATTTCGCCAAGCGTTTGCACCAACATTTGTGAGGTTCTGTGTATTCAGGACGGTAAGGTTAGTAACACTTCAAAATGAAAATAATAAATGGTGTAAAATCGGTTGCCTGAAATTAAAGCACGGGCAAGCTGCAAATCAATGCTGCAATTAAATTGAAAGCAAAAAGTGGAACAAAAGTTTAATAGCCTAACCATTCATTAGTCATATATTTTACAAATAGTTTAAGGACACCCATTTGGCAAAAACGCTTGTATCTTAAGAACCACTTGTTGGCATTATCAGGTTCTGATGTACTAGGCTTAACAGGTAAAATACACTCAAACATATTCTATCGTTCAATATTCTCAGTTTATTTGATGAACATGAAAAGATTTAAATATTTTAAATCTGGCTTAACCGTGTTAAAAAAGAGGCAACTCGCCAAAAAGTGGAATACCTTACTTTTTTCAACAAAGTTTGCAATATCATTACGGCAAACATTTAAATGATGGGGTCCATTTCATGAGGATCACCTAATCTTCATCTACTTTGTGTGGCATTTGTTAAACCCTTATATCAAACCAATAGCCTTGACCTACCCTACTTTTGTTACAAATAAAGAGTAAAAAAATTGCCCCTTCGTCGAACGGTCAGGGTAGTTTAAATATTTACGTGCACCATTGTTTTCAATTATTTTTTTCATTTGCTTGATTTAAAATGCCTGTCATTTTAGATGATTATGATAATCATGAGTTTTATTGTATTTGGACGTCACAACTTCTGTAGGGTGGAGCGAAACTAGATACCGGTAACATAGTTTTGGCGCTTATGCTTGTAATAGGCATAATTGCTTAAGGCCCGGTGTTTTTACCGCTTTTCGTATTCATAAGTTTCACGCTAATGTTGCATTTAGTACTTGCTTCTACCACAAATTAAGTTTTGTATAGCTTACTCCCACTGTCACGCAGGAGTAATATCCTGTACTCGTACTATCGATATTGTTCACACAGAACAACTCCCTATCACCACAAATCGTTTAATAAAGGGTACATGAGGACACAACTATCAGCCGTTCAACTGCTTCACAACATAAGCTCGATGTCTTGTAAAGCCCTTCCCGTACATCGCATGCTTAGCCTACGTCACAAATTTCTTCCTTAATATTAGTACATCTCTAAACATGGAATAAATTCCCATGTAATAACTGCGCAGCAATGGGATATCAGGGACCGCTGCTCACTTATGAACCCTACTTTGGCACCTTTTTCTCACCATGCACAATACACACAGAACTGTTAGACTGTAGTGACAAACTTGTGTTTCACGCTGGTTTCTCTGGAATCTATGCCATGAGGTAGGCCAAATTTACAGTTGAATTTAGCTCAATTTTTGGAGGGCTAGGGTAGTTTTTGATCCCAACCGCTCCCAGCTTTAGGATTCCCTCTGAAGAATTCCTGGAATCCACAACTGATGTAGAAAAAAGATAAAGTAGATTTGATTACCTCTAACATTCATCAAATTACATCACATTCGATGTTGTAGTCCATATTCTATTTCATCACTATGAGATAAGACGGAGGCGTTGTAACAGATTCCAGGCAATTCACCCCCCCCCCCCCCCCCAGACTGCCAAGCCTTGCTTTCAAACAGTCCAAAGTGTGTCATAGAAGTAGAAAAGACAAAAAAATCAGAGTAGCTTTGAGTAGATCCTTCATGTTCATGTAAACTTAACTGGAATCTTATTCTACTCTTCTGTAAGTTAAACCGTGAAATCTGAGTTGCCTGAGTCTATCGTCATAAGGTTAATCACGTGTTGCTGGGATAAGCTTTGGTGTTCTCCACTGTCCTGCTTTGAGCTCATCTACGTCCTAAACGGTGTCTAAGCTGGGAAGCAATAACTGAGCTTGTAATAATTCCAAAAATGTGTTGGCCTTACTAACGAACAAAGATGTATGACGTCTAAATGACAAATCGTTTGCAAATACTCAAAGGTTGCCCTGATGATCAGGCACTGATAAACAAAGAGCTGAATCATTATAATTAGACATAACATGAACTCATGTAGAGATTTACCAGTCCTCATCACACCATGTTAACCGGGATGGACACGCCATGCATCTGACCATGAGTACAAGTTATTCATACCTATTAAGATCCTCTTTGTAGTTAACGTATCCTGAAATTTTAGTGTCACCTGCAAGGACATCACAGAGTAGTCCCAAATAACATGAGAAAGGTCGTTTTTGCATGTATGTAAGAAATTATATTGTTCAAAGAAAACTACCCTGGGGTATGGCACTAGTTGCATGAGCCCAATCTGAGAGTAGTGTTGGACCGATCAACGGTATTCAACATCGGTATAGGCAGAAACTACTCATTTTCGTCCAGTATAGGTTTCGGCAAAATTTACCTAATATGCCGATACTGCCTTACCGATATTTCTAACCTTATACTTCATAAAAATGTTACATTATTTAAGTAAGTTTGAATGTAAATTCTTATCTTTTGACCCATGAAAAAGCTGGGCCGTAGCGAGCGGGGTGTGGGGGTGTCACACCCCCAATATTTGGTCGGCAAAATGGGGAGAGGGGAAGGAAAAGAAGAGGGAAAGAGGAGAAGAGGAACAGAAGAGGGAAGAAGAGAAAGGAAAGGGGAATTAAGGGAGTGAAAGGGAAGACGGAGAATGAAAAGGGAAAAAAAAGAGAAAGAGAGAACGGGGAAGCGTGGTCAGTCTGTTATCGACTATTTCGATTTTAGGCTCTTCATCTAATTGGCCCATTCAAGTTGAAGGCCCGTCGGCAAATACATCATGCATGTGATGGCCATATCAACGACCGACGGTGTAATTGGACGAGTGAACGAGTCCGTCGACAACTCGGGGAAAGAAAGGGAATTTAAGGCTTCCGTATAGGCGCGCAATGTCGGGTCATATGACCAATGTTTTATTTGTGTGACAATGTCGCATTAACTGCGACAAACGCCGCACAAAAAAATCTGACATGCAAATTCTACGCAGGTGTAAATTTTGACAGAATCAGCCTAACCAAAAAAATTTTGCCAGTTCCTTGCTTCCAGCATATCATATTTGTCTCCTTTAATTGCCACATGACTTTCTAATTCACAAGCCTTTATTTTAACCTCCGAGCCCCACAACCCTACTTTCATCTCGAAGTTCAGAAAGTAGACTGATTCCGTGCAT
>WURT03113045.1:0-12004 GCA_009936505.3 Holothuria glaberrima
ATACTCAAGTTATAGGCAGAATGGGCAGGCAATTAGCAGTGATCACTCGTTGATGTTCGATAAGGACAAGGTAGACAAATTTGGATTTTAACTTGAATAAGCTGATAGCGGTGCAAAACACTAACATTGTTTTTCGGACAATTTATTTCCTTTCCAGTAAAGTGTGGTAGAATTTTCTCTCTCCTGAGTAAGGATCCTAATTGTAGCATATTAATCCTTGTGCTAGTTGCAGTTTGCAACGCCCATGTATCTTATTCACTTGTGTATACTTCCACTTATGTGTGCATGCACTCACAAATCACATTCCTTTACCAGGACGGTCTAGTCCAATCCGGCTACCTGCAGCTAGATGTCCGATCCTTTTTTCCAGTCTTACGGTCAACTCTGTCCCACTTTTAGACCCTCCCAGAAAACAAAGTTAGATTTTGAGCTAAAAACAGTTTTATTTGAAATCTAGAAGTATGAATATAGTACATTGCCCATTTTAAGCACGTCAGTAATATTAAACAAATGATTGTATCGTTGTTACGGTATTTGTAATGCAGATTATGGGCAGACCTTTCACCCGCATAAGTGTCAGTTTGTATTTTCTGCATCTTGAGTATAGAATACGTGAAATAAGTGTGTTTAAATAGCCAATCCAATGAAATTGACCTCCATTGTGATATGCGATGCAGAAGCATTTGGCAAACTACTTTGACAACGATCACTAGTTTTCCAAATGTGAAACCATATATTGATAAATAATTACCTGTTAAAATTAACGTGCTCAATGCATACAAATGTTGGTTTTACAAGTTCATTCACATCATTCATTTTGGGGTCCGATAATGTCTTTATAGTGTCCCGTGTCATTTGGTATGTAGGGCGCAAGATGATCTGAATTGCTGTTTCGGTGTGTAATTTGATTACAGGAGTACGAGCCAGGGTCCGAGGTCTGCATCACACTCTTCCTTGGGTTAGCGCAAAACCTACTTTCGGGGGCATTTGGGGGAGAAAGTTGGCAACTTTTTCCTGTATAAAAAGGGATTCTTTCGGGACGGCTCTGCTCCTGGAAAATATCCCTTTCGCCTATGAACTTGATTATGCTTATATTCAAGAAGCTGATTCTAACACACCTTTCCTTTAAGACTACCTCTGGTTTCCAAATATTTTGTTCACCACCTTTGAAAAGAGGTACGTTTATTTCTTCAATGCCATCGTATGATGTTGGTTTCCACACAAGACGATAGTCCTCCCATGTCTGTAAATTAGAGGGAAAGAATTCAAATTCACCAGCAGTATGTCAAATTTCAAAAGAAAATGTTATTTTTAGTATGACTTGCTGGCCGCCAGTGAATGAAATAATGATGACATAACTCTTCATGATTCCACGTCACATTCTTGATTTAAAACTTAAAATTCGGACACCGCGAATTGATGCAAATTCTCCATCAAGAATACTAAAATATACTTACTTGACTAAAAAAGTTTCATCACAGTTTAAAGTTGGGACAAAATTCCGTACAATTCGGAAAAAAGACTTACTTTTACTCTCTATGGGAAACAAATATATTCTTCACAGTTAAGGAAGACCGATTGAGCCTTTGCAACGAATGAGTAAGCTTAACTACAATCACGTGCCCTGAAAAGTTTTAGCTGAACTGAAATGATCATGCACGGCATCTCATTGGGAGACAAATTAATCATATTGGTCATATTGCCAATTTTACCCACAATTCCACTCTCTTTTACTGTGCACTGTCAGTGACGAATGGGTTGCCAAGCCCTAGGCTTGCAAAATTTGTCGGTCTAATGTAATGAAATTTCAGGCATTTTCGGTAGGTGTATTATCATAGCCTCCGAAAAACCAAGTCCTAATCAGTGGTTCACCACGCCGTTTTTGAGAAAAACGTAAGCTCTTAAGTGGTTTTCTTGTGTGCTTGGCCGGAATGGATATACAACATATCAGGAGCCGCGGAGCCAGTTTGAAAGTGGGGGGGAAGGGGGGGGGTTAATCGTCGAAGCAGCCCAATATGTACAATAAAATAAAAACAGTTTAAGGCTGCCCAAAATGCACATGGCAGAAAAAGTTCGGGGCTAAAAGCCCCTTCAGCACCCCCCCCCCCTCGTCTACGCGGTCCCTGCATATTGCACAGATTCACCTCATTAGGCCGGAAAATTTTGGTCAGCTCCTTAATGGAAGAATCTCCTTGGCTGTTAGTGCTGTGCCTCTAAATTAAATACTTATATTGTCCCATCCCTGCTTTCTTGAATGTCGTTTTGTTTGCTATTGTTCCATCGACTGAATAACGGTCAATATTTTCAGACCCGTGAGCGGAACGTTCAATCAAATTGCATAAATCTGAACGTCATTTGAGGTCATGGGAGGTCATTTTCTGAAATCTCATATAAGGGTGATTCTCATACAGCATTGCTTGAAATTTGAAGAAATGTTACAGCTCGAGCTACAGATTGAATAGCACTGGACCAAAGTTGTCCAACAAAGGTGCCGTGTTCAGCAAATTTATTGCTAACCCATTCAAAACTCTTCTGCAGTCTGCAGTTTACACGGTGCTTGTCGTCGATGTATACAATTCTCTCCATAGCAGACTTTAATCATTGCTAAATGCACACAACGAATCGTAGAAACTGGGAGTATAAAACAATAGCTAGCCCATGGTTTACAGTGCCAGGTCCGATGATTCATTGAGTGCACCAGTAATGATTAAAGTCAGTTATTGCCCATAAAATATTCAAATAACCTTTACTTTTTAATACTTGTTATCACTTAATATCGGGAAATTTCCCGATACTGCCTTGATATCATAATCACTTAATCTAACTAGTGAATTTCACAACTACTTTAATCCGTCCTGCCTCAAAGTTCTTAAACTTCTACAGATATTTCTGAATACCAATGTCAAATCAAGCCTTAAGTGTACACTTTCCACATATTTGCTCCTTTTTCGCCATTGCTCGACACCTATGACAGGGTGTTACGATGGGGTAATTACGTGAACGAGGTTCTAATCAAGTACGTTTTTATCAAAATGGGAATCAATGCATTGAAATGGAGTTGTTTATTATGAAAAATGCCCTTAGCTAAGCCTTTCTTAAACCTTGTTACTGATAATCCTTGACGAAAATTCAATTTGTTGATATTTTGCAGTTTAAACAACAGGCCCATGACATGCATTTTTCATATATACGTAGCAGCACATAAGGAATTTTAAAGTACATTATGTCGTATGTGTCGTTTATTGACACAGAGTAAACTATTAATTTAGTTCCGAATTTTACTACTAACTATTGTGTTGAAAAACATATTTAACTTCATCAGTTTTCATGACTATTAGATGTTCTATCCAACGAACAAAGACATCGCGGCAACTTTTGTTACATTTCATCATTGGATAGGTTTAATAAAAGATGCGTGTTTATGGCAATAAAACACATCTCAACGCTCACTAACACTAGCATTCCACGCACTTGTAGTTCCTGACTTGTTTCATCCTATGAGAGAGATTTAAAATATTGGAAACGAAATTGGAACCATGTTTCAGTGAAACACGCCAAAATGTCCCACGAGATGTGGAATTGTTTTAAGTCAGTTTTTCAACCCAAAGTTACCCGTCAGATTAAACTAGTAAGCTTTGCATATGGGTGTGATGTGTTTCTTTTATTGTTTTTCCTCTCTACATTTATACATACAAAGAAAGTAGATGGTGGCGTCCCCCTTAGATTCAAAGGGCCGCTCACTGTAATATGCCGCGGCCGCGTAAAACTCCCAGTCCGCCCCTGTCTCCTCCCATCCCTGTCCATAAACTTATCATGAGAATAATGCCTAAATATATTAAAAATATTACTGTAAGGGTTATTAAAGAAATTGAGATGTAATTCAATACTCAGAAAAGAGGATTACTCTAACGTTTATTCATATGCCCTAATACGAGGCATTTTGAATGAAACCCAAACCGCACACGACGGTTAGCTACTGATAAAGTCGAGCCATATAAAGCAAACGAGCATGGCATCAGAAACTGATCTACCCTGGTCATAAGGAACAAAAATTTTACAATCAAACCCCAACCTCCTTAAAAAGCCTATTTATCTTTCGCATGAAGTCACGCCCGATGATTTCTGGCCTTTCCTAAAAGTGTGCAAGGTTCACTGACCGAATAGGAACGTCAGATGGCATGCACCGCTTACCCTTACTTCACTTTTTAGATGGAGTTACTACGTTTAAATTTTGTCGCATGAAGTTAAATTGAAGCAGACAGGAGCGATATTCTCTCCTCCCATGGATCAGCAATGTTTATTTTCCTTTATTTCCAATCTATTGCTTTGACCTTGAGAAAATGAGGAGATAAAATTTCCACTAAGAGCCGAAAATTTGCAAAATTGTCATGTTTCTCTTGCATTTACATTATGAAAGCATACAGAGATGGAAGTACGGGGTGGTTACAAAGAAAACAAAACTGTTGAATCCTAGAAGGTATAGAATGATGTTACTTGTCCTTGCTTAAAGTTTAGCCTACTTTCTGTTGAAAATGTAACAAACTGATCCGCCAATATGCTGAGACCCCTAAAAAATGGGAATTAAATGCAAGTTTCATCAGAATGTCAGGATTACATAACCCTCTAAGATACTGAAATTAAACTTAAGTAAAGCCTTCTTTAAGCAATTATTTCTATGGTTTTTATTGTTTGGTGATAAATAGCAGTCGCATTCAAAGAAAATGTTTGTCGATTAATCGTGACGATAACCCGATTACCACGATTTATTTTACGATTGTTACTTCAATATGACGAGTGACATCATTGTCTAAGATGAAACCTAACTGGAAACCTAACTGCCTGTCAGTAGACCTTAGGCATTGACGTCACGCGACTTCAGTTTGGATGCAAACAATAAAATGCATGTGCAGGCTCGACGTAGATTCTGCACGTGTTTGTAGTAGACACGCGCGTATACGCACAAATAAGCTACCTGCATTTGTTGATTTTAAATTGCAATGATACACGCTTGCCTCCATGGGGGAGGGTCTTTTTCATTAATGACGTCATTTGCATAGGGTCTATACTTGTGATGTATGTAAATATAAAAGTGTTATAAGCCTTATTTAATGTTTGATCCCAAGTTTTCACAACTTACTAGAACTGAAATTGTTGGTGTAAATCGAAGTCCGACGGACACTCCTTCGTTGGTGTCATTCACTGGACGTAGATAGGCATTTTCAGCTTGGTCTTTGAACAGATCTTTTATCAGCTTGAGGTGCATAGCACTATTAGTGCATTCAACTGTAATATGAATAAACATCAAAGAATTACAAATGTGTTTGTCGCGAAAGGTGTTTGAGATGGCGGGATACCTACAGGCTGCACTGAGTGACCCCGTTCTTTAAAACAAACTTGCTGTTAAGGGGCTAAACATGAACTATTTTCGGACATACATGCATTCCAAGTCCATGCAGACAAAAGTGTGGCATCCCCTCCCCTTTCTATGAGACGCCAATGCAGTACACTTATAGTTGTTACAGTTCATAATACATGCAATTCGAATTTTTAGAAACAAGAACTTATTGTGAACCTTACATTGAGAACTTGTGACTAGATATGTGCAAAAGGATAAAACATTCGGAACATCACAGAATCATTGTCAAGTTATATTCAAACTATTTATATTAAACGATTAATTTTTGGAAATGTAAGTGGATCTAGAGATGTATTTCAAACGGTATATTTCAATAGTGATGTTTGGAGTCTCCAAAATGTATAAGCAGACAACATACGGATCTCAAGAGAACGAGTAAAGTAACATTTTGTGAAACTTTTTTCAAACCGTTAGTTCAATCAAAATAGTTAAACTAATATCAGAGATCATAATTTACAAAAGAAAGACCCTAGACAGTGAAAAATGGCAACGGTCTACCGTGGTGAGTTTTAACAGAGAAAACAACAAACAATTACTAAGAATACGGCCAATATCAGGTTCAGAGTCAACTCTATATTAAACTTCGAAAAGTTTGTTTCAAACTGGCGAGGAAAGACATAATATACCTTGAGACCAAAAGTTACTCAGCTTTAGTTTGCCTAGATGTTCCTTAAACTCTCTGCTTAGCATGTTATAAACAAATGAGTGCCTTACTTTGATAGTGTGACACTACGCACAACACGAGCACGATGTTAACCCAAACATGTACGGAAGCCATACTGTTTGTCACAGGCAATATGTTGTTAATCCAAATAAAAGCAACCTGCCGCATACATGATTTTCCAACTTCCATTTCCATTTTAATCACTCTGTACCTATTGGTCTTTTTCGAGCCGCTTTAAACCCATTATCCGATTTACGTCTTGTGAAGCTACCAGTGGGCATGTCTTACATTATTTAACACAGGTACAATGCATTAGCGCTATAGCATCGTAGCCAACAATCTTTTGACAGATTCCATTTGGGTTGTTACGGGTGAAAGTTTTACCCTTTTCTTGATATGTGTTAAAAAAGATGAAAGCCCCGCCTACCAAATTTTCACGGAACATTTTGTAAAATCCGTATTTATTTCATCGATTATTTGAAATGTTGGATTGTTAGATACATTAAATAAATATTTCACGGTGAGCCCAAGGACGGAATTCCGTCCTTAAAGGCATCAATTTCTCTGTCTAGGTAAAATATAGTCATCTTTTAAAGGGGAACAACGAAAGGTTCTACATCTCTGTTGTTATACCATATGAGGAAATATCGCATGGTTTTTATATTTTCCTCCTTCCATACCTTCAGTACACATATCCATCTACAGATATGTTACTTTGTTTCAAATCGCTGTAGAAAGCTTCTTATGGCGGGGACTGAGGGTAGTTCAATTTCTCTGGGTAAACCACTCAAAAGGAAAAAAGCCCTTTGTTTGGGAACAGTCAAATGCCTTCAAGAAAATATCATAGCTGAACCCAGTTGCGAGGTAGTTCAAAATATCAAGAAACATGACATTTTTTGTGTGCAAACATATAAATTATTGTTTCTTACTGGACCAATTTCAATAAGGTAAGGGAAAAAGAACTCTGTTATAAGATTTATACCATAGACACCAGAACATAGACACCAGAATTGAACCTTAAAACAGGTATTTCAGACATCCAGGATGTGAAGTAATCAAGGAGAACCTCTAGGTAATGTCTTTTACGGCAGCGCTCTATTTGAAATGTTTTTAAAGGGATTCCTATTTATCTTGATTTTGAATTACTCTCTCCTTCACATTACAGATAAAACTGTGGAAGATTTCATTTAATATAACTTGACTTGAAGCTGAAATTTCTGATATATAGTCGACAACATTTTTAATCAAAATCTGTGGGTATTTTTCAGAGAGAAAGCAAGAGAAAGCAAGAGAAAGCAAGAAAGCCATGTGCATTACTGCAAACACTTGCACCCAAAGGAATGTGCTTAGCCTCCCAGACCAATCAACCGATTGTTTCAGCTACATTTTCAGTGGAAGTAAAATAGCACTCGAAATCAAAC
Source organism: Holothuria glaberrima (assembly GCA_009936505.3). Taxonomy (NCBI): domain Eukaryota; kingdom Metazoa; phylum Echinodermata; class Holothuroidea; order Aspidochirotida; family Holothuriidae; genus Holothuria; species Holothuria glaberrima. The sequence goes on from WURT03113045.1 coordinate 7,502, forward strand.
ACAACTCGCTATGGATGATAAAGTATTTTTTGACACGAAAATACCCATCATCTTCTAACTTTTCAAACACGGTTTTCTGTATCTGAAAGGTTTCTCCAGGAAATTTGTGACGTGACCCTTTACTATAACATTTCATTTCATGTCTAGGAGGGCGTTACAATCTTTCAAAAGTTTTTGGCATAAACAGCAAACGTAGGATCTGGTGAGCATTTTAATATTTGAAAAATAAGAAAAATGATTATCACGTAAGTTTACGTACAGAGGGTCATCATATTTCTCAATCGAACGTCTTACCAAACGAGCTATTGTGCGTTCCTAGTCACAGAATTTCGAGCCATTTATCGAATCCTCGAATAAATCACTGCCTTCGTCGCGTTTGAAACGTTCGTAAACGACAACATTTACCTTGAAAGTATATTCAAAGTTGCAAATATCCTTCAGCGGTGATCCACCAAAATTCTTCGGATCCTGACGAAAATACTGCAGACATAAATTCTTGGTTTCTTTTTCCAAACTCTTATGGTTAGATCCACGAAAAGGTGCTCAACACCAAAATAGACAAAAATTGTCTTTGTGTCTTTCGTTGGCGTGTTGATTCCTTTCATGGGTTACAATTGCTCTGTCTTTCCTTACAAACTCAGGTAGAGCCGACGAAGCACAGCCGATAGGGTGTTCGGGTATCTTGTATACAGAGTATGTCACATAGGCAATTATTTCCACAACCCACTTAGCGTTAGGTCTTTGTAAGTGGTCATGTTCGAGAAGGTCTTGAGACAGAAAAGCTTTACTAAAGTGTTCACGAGTAGCATTGTTTCTTATCAGGGAAGGTTTGGTAAATAAGTTTGAATTGTTAGAAGCATAGTAGTAACGAAGTTCACACGTTTCTACGTTTCACAGGAAGAATCCCAATCCAACATTAATTATCCAGATAGCTCAAAGACGTTGGGCCAACGTTGGAAGATGGTTGCAAAATTGGTTGTGAAGAATATGGTTTGAAGGTTGGCTGTTCATTGTAAAATTGTTGGTCGAACAGGTTGGCTGATTAATGGACCAACATTATGCCACTGGTCCAACGATGCGGTAATTTTTATCCTGCAAGTTGATATAATACAAAGCCAACGTTACAACAACATTTATCCAAACTGTTGTTGCTGCGTAGCGCTAATGTTACACCAAAATTTGTACTACATATTGTTGTAACAAAGGGCCAACATTATAGCTGCCTTCCCTTGCATGCTGACAGAACCACGGGCCAACATCATACCACCATTTACCCAGCGTGCTGACACAACTTAGGGCCAACATTGGCAAAAAGTTTGCGCCAACTGTGAGTTCCAATGTTTGGTCAACGTTGGTTAATATGTAGTGTTTACTCTAACCTCTGACATTTGGCCAAAACGCTAGCTGACAACTATGAATGCTCATTTTCCAACGCTGACCCAGCGTTTGGAAGTATTGTAACAACTAAACTTTGTATCGCTTTACGAAACGTCTTTGAATTAATTGCTCATTATGGGAAGTCATAGCGATGTAATTCAGAGAGGTTTAACTTGTACTAACTTTAAATGTTATCAGCAATGCAAAAATGCAGCAGCCGGCCACCATCAATGTGTAGAAGCAGTGGAGTATAACGTATAAATATTGATCTGTTGGTATGGTTTTTATATATCCTTTGACTGGACTACTTCGTAATTGTTAACGACTAGTCATATAATTTTTTCATGAAATTTCATTTGTTCCTTCTTTATGTTGTTTTGTACACAATTTATTGCTTGCCACAATTTATTTCAATTAGACCTGCATTGAGTGAAAACCCCAATCATCATTCCATTCAGATGAAAAGTGTTTAAACCTGGTATTAAAACAAAAGTTCACAGAAATCTCAAATTTTTTTTCAATTTTTCTCAGCAAACTTCCACAGTGTAAATAAAGTTTTTTTCAAAACATGCGGTGTGAATGTAAACTTTAAAACAGCTGTTATTAAAAAATAATGAGATATCACGATACCGGAATTACCAGGTTTGTGTTCTTCTGGTGTTCCATTGCTGGGCCAATGTTGGGCCGCTTAACATTTGCCAACTGCGACCAATATCATGATTCGGCAACCCACATCCGAGTTCTTATGTTACGCAAACCAAAGGTTGTGGGCAGACTTTTCAGAGTCCTTCAGATTCACTGGCAACATAAGAAGAACCCTTGGTTTCACGAAAGGGGTTTGATATAGGTTAAATGTAGAGCCCCCAGCAACTGACTACATGAAGATGGTTTAATTTGGTTAAATGTGGGCATGTCCTTCAATAGTCCTATGAACGATCAAATGTTGGTAATACAAGAAGATTCGAATTGTTGGCTTTGCACGGATGGTGTAATGTTGGTGTAAAGCTGCCTACAGAACAAAATACCAACTGTTGCCAACAGTTGCCAACATTGGCCCAACACACAAGGCCAACGCTGTGTGGTGTCTGGGCGATGGACCCTTTGCTTGGACGCTTCCCCGAAATAACGTCCAAAAACGTTCACTTCCCACCAAACCCCTCCCCGCGCTACGACAAACTCCCTACTCCTTTTGCCCAAAAATTGACTGTGTGAAATTATATCGCAAGTTCCGAATATTGGTGTCAACAGTTGGCTGGCTAAAGGAGGGCCAGCATTCGTTTAGTGAATAAAGCTCAACATTCAGTTGGCTAATGTTGGCCCAACTTTCCAACCGAAGGAAGCACCCAGGTGGTTGCTGCACATTGGCACAATGCTGAACGCATGCGTTATACACAGTAATAAGTAAAAGAAATAAGGGCCAACCGTTGGGCCGTTGAGGTTGGCCCAGTAAGGGTTAAATTAATACGGGCCAGTCTCAGACTGATTAAGTTGGCCAAGCATTGATCAGAGAAGTAAGATCCAACATTTGGTTGGCATGTGTCGGCCCAAACTTGGTTAAAAAAGTACGGCCCAACTGTTGGGCAGCTAATGTTGGCTCAACAATGGTTAAATGAATTGGACCCAACAGTTGACTGATCGATATTGGCACAATGTTAGTTAAAGGAATACGGACCAATTGTTATTATGTTAATGTTGCCTCAACAATGATTAAATGATTTGGACTCAATAATTGGTTGCCTAACGTTGGCAAAATGTTGTTTGAAGAAATAAGAACCATCTGTTCGGCTGGTAATGTTTTTCCAACTCTGGTAAGAAAATAAAGTCCAACAGTTGGCTGATTAACGTTACCCATCGTTAGTTAAAGGAATTTGAACCAATTGTTCGTTTGTTAACGTTTAACTAACGTTGTTGAAATACATTGGGCCCAACAGTTGGCTTATTTCCTTCAGGCCAACGTTGGTAAAACATTGTCATGTCCTAAAGGTTGTGGGTAAATGTTGGTCTGACGTTGGACCAACATTCTATTACCAAAACAACATATTGCCAACTTTTGCCAACAATTGCCAACCATCTTCCAACGTTGGTCCAACGTAGTGTGCTATCTTTAAGCTTAGAAACACATGTTGATCGTCAAAGATTAATTTAACTTTCTGTATTAACTCTTCCGGTGGTGTTTCCTTCAATCGAAAGTTGTAGATATCCCGAATCCTATTTTATCTTCGGTGTTTGGTGCAAATAGTTTTCCAATATTTCTTACATAACTTTTTCACATCTTCTGCTGAACAGTTGGCTTCTTCAATAAACTGAATAATCGAAAGATACTCTTCTACGTTACAGGGGAATGCAATAGGATTTTCTTGTAAAGCAGTATCAATTTCTGAAGTTTTTATTCGATCTGATGACCGTGCCGTTCCTGTAGTGCCACTTAGAGAGTTTTCTCGTTTTCGCTTACATTCACACGCCATAGTGATACCGCGTTCTCACAACCTTTTCGTCCCTAGTCAAAAGGGTGAATGAAGAAAGTTCAACGTACAACTCTTTTGATGAATGGTGCTAGTAATCAGCAAACAGGGAAAGCGTGACGAGTCCATTGTTGGAATCTGCTACATAATATTCTTCATCTGTGACAAGTCTTGACGTGTCGTCTTTTGGAAGAGTGGCTTAAAAAGAATAGTTATTAACCACTGAAGTAACTGTCAACTAGACACAAAGCCAGTGGTAAGGAATAGCTGCGAAGCAAATGGTCATTATGTTAACTTATACAGTATTGAGTTAGACTATTTAGTTTCGTCGTTTCGCTAAAAAAGTCCAGAAAAATACTTTCAGTATAATAACAATTTAATATAGGCACAGGTTAGGTCTATTTGTCTCGAAAGTATTTTTCATGATTATTTTTCCTTTTATTAAAATATGTTGACATAGCCATTGCAAGGGCGGCCAATTCACTTTTTCCGCAATATTGGTTGACCTGAATCCAAAAGAAGTATTTAAAAAATCATCTTTGATTATTCGTCATGAAATATGGCCAGATATTAAAGACAACTGTGACAAAAGTATCTTTAATGATTATTTCTCATAATATTTTTATACATTATGATCATTTAATGGGCGGACATTTTGTTGTTT
>WURT03113056.1:0-12004 GCA_009936505.3 Holothuria glaberrima
CTATCAAAAAGATTAAATTCGGTGATTGACAGGGAGAAGTTGGCTTTCAGACTCTAACCCAGTTGTTCACCTTATGCCTGTCTTTCATCGAAAGGGACCTAATCGTTGGTGAAACAGGATAGATTCAATAAAAAGTCTGACAAACGCAATATTTCCCTTGAAATGATGCAACTGGAGATAAATGCCTTTAACTGCACTTTGAAAATGCTTATATTCCATAACACCTCGGCATGATACCGATTCATTGCACTAATAACCAACACGTTGCTTAACGATCTTCAATGTAGTAAAAGCAAAAATACCCGAACCACTTCTAATGATCAATTTATGCTCTTAAATTGCTCACTTTACATTAAAATGGAGAGAAACTAAGATTAACCTGTTTGTTTCCGATTTCGTAGCATGACCAAGCACTTTACACTCAGTCCAAGAAGGGAAATTCTACCTAAAACCAGTAGCAGGTTTCCTGGTTTACGAAAGTCTAAATTGTCTTCTTTGTGACATTTACGTAATGCAAAACTGCAAAGCAGAAAGTGAAGTGTGCTCAAAATGTGTGGCCTAGTTTAGCACTGAATATGATCAGAACCAAGCATGTTACTAACCTTCATGTTTTATGGAATAAGTACAATGAACTTTGAAAAAAGAACAACCTTATATAATACCTATTGTAACCTGGACATTGAAAGAACAAGTCGCCATATTTCTGCTAGGATCAGTAAAGACATACGTGACCTGTGTGGTTCCCATAAAAAAAGTAGTTCCACTCTGATGGCTCTTATGTATTAAGGTAGAATTTCCACTAAGATCTGTAGCAGTTGGTTGTACCCAGCTGATGACTGGTGGTTTCGCCCCTAGCTCAATCATTTGGGTTTGATCAGATGGGCAAGAACTGACCTCTGGTGGAGTTGTGTCTCCTGTAAAGTTTACATTTTAAGTTATATTAATAAAGAATAACTTAAAAATGCAGTCAAAGCTGGCCTTTCCTGAGACTAACATGCAGTGTTTGAAATTAATGTAGGTATTCCAGATGAAAATTTCCACGTTCTATCTAATACGCTCCCCCTTTCACCCATTTTTCAAGAAAATTTAAAAGAACATGAGCAGAATTTGTCTTAATAAATGTAAGTCAATGCGTGGGAATATGAAAAGTGAAACAAACATCCGTGACAAAGACAACAGAATGGTTCGTGTATCAAGTTTTGGTCTCTTCTTTCTTCAGGGTAAAGATAGATTGCTCACGTTTTGTTTTTGGAGAAGTTTGTACATTCATTTGAAATTGAGGCTTGTTATGACAATTTCCTGTTCAACTACCAGTAGGGTTACCAGAAGAGAGAACACTGAAATTTCTTGCAATGTAGCAAAGAACGCTTGTTACCGGAAGTTCTTTCAACGCCTATTATTCAAAAAAAAGTATATGTCCCAACCTATTTCCTATTATAAACACTTTTCCTTGAAACATAATCCTTCAAGCAATATGATAGGTGTGATATACAACATTGTTATTCTATATAGGTCCTAAGCTTAAGTGCAGAACAGTCGACGACAGAGATCATGTCTGACTTGGAAGGATATATCTAACGATAGTAATGTAGCTATGACTGATAGTAACGAATTTATGCTTGATTTCAAACAACCTGTACGTTTTTCTCCCACTAAACAAAATACATCAAATATTTTAAATTTGTTACATAATATTTGGGAAAAGATTTTGATTTTTCTCTAGATTGTTTCAACTTTTCTCGCCCTAATTACATATAACTACAAGGCGTTTAGGCCTACTGTTCTGGAAAAATCTTTAAAAAAGACAGGTATACTTACGTGTTTGTACCATTACGATAAAAGAACAACCAGCGGAATTCGAACTAGAATCTGTGAAAACATAAACAACAACTGTTTCACCAATTGAAAAGAAATCTCCGGGGCTCCTGGTCCTGATCTGAGCCACCTCAGATAAATCAAAAGCAGTGGGTTCCATCCAAGTAACGCTTGCGCCTGGTTCCCCAAGTTCTACCGTTTCAGAGATAATACTTGGGCAATTAGCAACTTCGGGTGGTGTTGTATCCACTAAGAAAAGAAACCAAAAAACAGGAAAAACATTCAGTTCAAGTATTTAGTTTCAGAATCTTTATCCAGTGCTGTTCCAGTTTTACTGGTTGGACCTTTGAAGCAATTGTACCTTTGACGTTTTGTTTTTCATCATGTGAGTCATAATTGCAAACAAACAAAACATGACAAAACGCCTTTTTCTTCGTTGTACGGTACGCTTCAGCTATACCAACGAAAACTACGTCACTGACGTAGTTACATCATAATTTTAGCACAAACAACCATGAGGGTTAACAAATTCCTTACTTTATTTCACTTGGTTAACGAGAATGTTATCTAAATTGAACGTTTGTTCACTCTCTTTATTTGTGTGAAAGAAAGCTAATGTAGCTCTTACACCATGGACTGACAAAGGTTGTCTAGCCTTTCAAGAAATCTTAGTTTTGTCTTGGGGCAAATCATGCACAAGTAATATCCACATGGATACATGGCTAGCTGCATTTCCTGCAAAGGTCTCATGGACTAGCGCGTATTTGCTCCTAATATTCTCTAACACAATAATGGCAGAATTAGCAGCTGTTAGTCAACAGATGCACCCACAAGACCCCACAAAAGTCGCTGTCTTACTAGGTTTTGCGCACTAAATCGAAGTAACAGTCAGTTGAGATAAGTTGTGGATAGCTAAAATGAATTACCGCCAAAGCATGTCTTGGCTCTTAAAGAGTGGGCTTTAAGAATAGTAGTCGACAAGATCCCCTTACCATTAAATGCCACAAAGAGGTAATAAGGGTTCGGGAAGGGAGCAGAAGAGTTTCATTCACACAAAGTTCTTTGACATTAATATACCATTTCGAGGAAGTTAATTATGAAATTCTCGGACCATTTTGTTAAACATTGCATTAAATTTCGGAAAGAAAGCTGAGTAACAGTAAATAAACAGAGATCTTTAAGGGTGTATGTTTTCTGTATTCCAAAAAAGAGTTCACAGTGAAACTGTGTTCTCCAATAGGAAACGGTTGAAACGCAACAGAAAACAGTCGAAATTAATTATGCTACGGTGTACACTATGGTCTTCATATCGAAACTCATTTTAAACGTTTTTGTACATCTTTCGACCACACCCTTATAATTTAAAGATATCTGATAGCGTTGAGACATTCCATCACTTCACACCTGATGACACAAATGTGATGAGATGTGAACCAGGCAACATTATCTTTGCAGTCTTACCACTCTTTAATACTTCATCATTATAATTAAGTAGTTCGATGGGTGGTCAAGTTTAATGCGAAGAACGTATAAGCCAGGGCCGATGGCCCGGGTCATGAACTAAAGATCATAAGTGTTCGCAAAAGGCGACAGGACAAACTAACGAATGAACTAAAAAAGAGAAATACAGAAATTGAAACTGAAACTATGAAGAAATGAAGGGTAAAGCGTCTTCGCAGCCTCAGAAAGATTTTTCGGACCGAAAACAGCATGTATAAACATATTTCCTTGGAATGCTAAAATTCAAACATAGACTGGTCTCTGTTCATCATAAGGGTTTAGTGAGAAAGCCAAATGCTGTCAAATTAAACTATGGAGGGATACTGTATCCTTCATAAATTTGTAAAGTAATGTAGATAGGGTGTATTTGTTCCATATGCACATGAAAGTCATTTTATTGCAACAACAACAAAATGTTCTTTTTTTACCACATGCAAAACCAAGTCCATACCATCATGCGTTCAAAACCCTGAGCCTTTTCCAGTTTTCACCCGGACAATTGCAGACTTGCCCGGGTGTCAAATGCCCAGATTGTTTTACAGTTATCTCTTTGATCACACTCGAGTTTCCTCGGGACAGGCACTACACCACAAATCTAGCGCACATGGTTGAACATGCTTATTATTTAATCACTTTTTGCGTGCAAAGTATTGAGAGTGTGTGTTACACAAGCTCTGAGGATGTCTCTGCTATGCAGACATTTGTGGTCAAAGTGTTTACACTTAAGAGAAGAAATGCCATATGGTAGCGTGGGGATATTTTCAAATCATTTACCTGACTAGCCACAAAATCCCCATAACAGCCTTACCAAACTGAACGCATTATGCATGCTGACAATTTCATCACAAACCATTTCTAAAAATGAGGACACACTTCAGCTTGGCTAGTTTGGTGACAATAGAGATCTAATTATATAACACGTCATAGATATAGTAGTTAGAAAACACTCTGATAGACGTAGTATCAATCTCAATTAGCTTCATGCATTCAGTGACATATATTACTTTGTGATCATGGGCTTTCTCAATCGCTTATATAGATATATATATATAGATATATAGATATATATATATATACACATATAAAAAAAAAAGTCAGACACCATTGGAATAAAGTTAGTGGAGAAGACACTATTTAGCAAGTTGTTACCCTTTTCGAAAGACAAGTCTTAATATTTTTTGACATTTTATGGGAAGCTGAACATGCTCTCACCTTCTGCAATTGTGACAAAAAAGGAGCACTGTCCCTGATTTGCGTTACGGTCACTGAAGGTGTACGTAACTGCTGTTGAGCCAACCAAAAACATGTCACCAGGGACATGTGTAGAAACCGTTGTTATAGGTAGAGATACATCATTTGCAAATGGTTCAATCCAGCTTATTGTGACGAACTGCGACTGTCCTCTTTCTACTGTCATTTGTATATCTGACGGGCACCTGAATATTATTGGTGGTGTATTGTCAACTAATCATGACGAAAAGAAAACAACAGACAGAGAAATTTACGTGAAATTACTGTTTGCGTATGAAAGCCACACAAATGAATATATGAAATATTTCCTGTATATATCAAGTTTGCGGTACGTAGGCATTATGCGTCCGATAATTACAATTTATCTTTTCAATTTAACCGAGGCGTTTTCATTTCTTTTGTCTTAAGTTGCCACTGAGTTTCTCTATCACTTTTAAATTAAATGGTTTACAGAAGGATGCTCCTAAAGAGGCACGAGATAGGGATTTCAAAGAGAACTACAGCAGTCCCACATTTACTGTTGACCTCCCAAAAGCCCTTCTCTCAGGTTTTCGCAACCTTATGCACAAATTTGTCACAGTGGATCTGCGTCTACCTTGCGAAGGCCCCGCTATGGTAAACAAAGACTCTTAACAACGGTACATGAGCAAGGACCACCCTTGCCTTTTCCCTCATCCTTCGTCCATAAATCCGCTACTTCAGATTGACGTATCCCGCAGACAGGACTAACTACTCTACATTTAAGAATATTATTTAAACTTCCTCCTGTTGCAACACCGTCGGGATCTTTCGCACTGCGTCCTTGTACAATTTAAGTAAAATTGGGCAATTACGTAAGGTGATTTACCGTTAAGCGAGGAGGTTATTCCTATCAATCTAGTCCAAATGTTATCTATGACCTAAAGAATGAGAGTGTTTCAGTCTTACATTTAAAACGTCCTTGACATAACACCGGTCACTTAGTTTTTCCAGGACGGTTGTTAGTGCCCCATAAATGAAGTGTCTGCGTTTTTACAGAAACTATATTCTATTAAAAACATTAGATTTTAAAGCTATATTTCTGAAACCGTTAGAGTTTGATCCTCGTACATTCAATTGCATACTTTGAACAATGTTATACTTATTACCGTCATCGTCATCGTCATTATTAGTATTACTGATTCGAAGCAAATATATCAAATCAATTGTCTTTCTGCATTTATTGTATTATAGGCTGACACAATAAAGGAGGCAACAAGTAAAGTCCTTGTGGTAGGTGCCATGAGCTAGATGAAATTTAAAGCTAATGATTTGAATAAATTCATTAGATGACTTTGAACATCTTGGTAGACATGCTATGAACTAGAAACTGAAACATGGAAGATAAGTGGTCTACTTACCATCTGCATACCATGCAATTCGCCATCCATGCCACTGAATACTGTTATCAGTGTAAAAGTAGAACCAGGCAGCATCTGACTCAAAGCCGAATGGATATGGGAAGGTTTCACCATTAAGAGTAGTGTTATCGAAAAACCTGACTTCTCGTTCTTCCGTAAATATATCTTTACCTTGGAAATCTCTCTCTGAAAATGTTAGTCCAGTTCCAATGTAGAGCTCATCTCTGAACGATTCAATGCCAAAGCCCCCTTCTCCTTCAAATGTGAAAGTGATCCTTGCAGCACCGGGGATGAACAGTAAGTAAATGGCCCTCCAATTTCTTATGTACAAACTTGGGTAATTGACAGATTCAAAAAAGCCAATGCTACAGTCGTTACCATAGCATGTTTGAAAACTTTCTTCTGCTCTGTCCTGCCTGTGAGCTTAATAAGTACAAAATAAAAGCTTTTATATAACAAGATAATGCCTGCAAGAAATGGCTCCGTCAACGTGTAACAAACAACTGTTGCAATAAATCTAGGACGAGAAAAGTGTATAAAAGAGGTTAAATATAACCTAGTGAAAAATGAGACGAAAAATTTACTGCTTTTGGATGATTTCATCCAATTTCTTCTAAAATATTCATGCTATTAAAAATCTTCAAGGAAAATTAAACATGCCAGTATCACTGTCTGGATATTCCGTTGTAAAACAGAATCGAGTTAACGAGCAGGGTCTTTAACCTTAAGGTTTCTCCGTGTTATAGTACAATGGCTAAGGACCAAAATTTCGGTGAATTGTACACCATTTGACAAGAACATGAAAATATATAGCGTCCATTTTGATTTCAAAATAAGCTCGATGTAGGTGGTGAGTATGAAGGTGTAGTTGCAGTGCACTTTATGGTGAGTATGAAGGTGAAGGGGGTAATTGTGGTGAAAATAGTAATGAAGACGATCATAGTCTTAGTGAATGATGGTGATGATAAATGTCATGGTACTGGTTGGTTTGGTAATGTTGACTGCTGTTGTACTGGTGATGGTAATGTTAATGGTGACTGAAACGGTAATTGTGTTGGTAATGGTAATGATGGTGGTGGCGGTGGTGTTGTTGGCGGGGTCGGCAAAAGCGGTGGTGTGTATTTGGCGACGGTAATAGTGAAATCATCACAAAAGGTTAAAGATATTAAAATGTTATACTCTAAATGGTAATCTGTTACTTATGAATCAGGGGGGATACTTTGGGGCTACATTATGTAAAATGTTAATGGATTTCAAAACTGAATTCATTTTAGTTTTCGTTGTTAGGGTAAGATTTGGAGTTTGGACGACAACTCCATGGGGAAATAAGAGAAGATGCAAATAACAATAAACGACAACAAGAAGTAGGGAGCATAATCCTTCTGTGAAGATATGAGAATTTGACACATTTTCCCAAACTGAAGTGTTAGAACTACTTACGTGGGCCGAAAACTTCACAGGCAAAACCGATTGTCTGCGTCTGTGTACAGTCACACACATAGTTTATTTCAGTCTCTGGAGCATTTGGCCCTAGTGGTCGATCAAAACATTCTGTAGCGCCATTCTGACATACAGAAGAATCATTACAAGCTGCAGACGAGGCGAGACATGAGGACAGCTATTTGCAAATTTATTTAAAAAAGGGAAAGCACCAAGATTTCATAGTAGATCTCTCTGTTAGCATAAACGATTGGATCAATATACGACAAAGTCCAGTTAAGATGCAACTTTTCTGCTTTTGGTAGTGTCGAGTGTTCGAAATATCTCTTTTCACTACCCGCTAAACCAGTTATCCACTCTTGCACTGATGAAACTTAGAGATCAACCTATGAACTCGGAACAACGTTATCGACTGTAAACAAGCAAATCAGACTTACCACTTCTGAGATGTACCGCTTTTACGACAAGCGTTATGACAGACAAGCGAGATCAGCATAGAATAGTACTAGACTGTAACAAATGTATCTATCAATTATTGTGCTCATGTCTTTTAACCGTTGTTTCCAGGCACCAGTCCCTTCTAATTTATTGTAGACCTTATGCTTAAAGTGCGCCCTCTGTAGAGGCAAGCGTGTATCATTGCAACTAACACGTACCAACAAATGCATAGTAGCTGATTTTTTTACCAGTCGGACACGGGCTGTAGGTCTACTTAACGCTCGTGAAAAAGCTATGTCGCGCGTGCAGTGTTTCATTATTTTCCTCCAAACTGACGTCGCTTGACGTCATTGCATAAGATCTATTAATTCTCCCTCGTGATCTGTCAGTCAAAGAGTACGTGTCTCTGTATGGAATAGTACGCTTTTGCTTTGTCAATTTGTTGTCTCGGAACATTTTACAGTTCCTACTGTGTACAACATTTTTGTCCGAAAGTATTTCTAAATAGATTTCGTGTATTCTTTTTGTCCGTCCTCTTTTTTTCTCTCTCCCTGCCTTGTGTTTATCTATTAATCTAATTAATCTACCTTAACGTCTAGTCCATTCTTACCGCAATCGTGTCGTCGGGTTCTTTTCTTTACATTTTCTTGGAACTGTTATATCGGCTCATCAGACAGGCTTAAATTAATAATGATCAATGCCTATCATATTACTCTACCTATCTCTTCCCCTGACTTCAACCCGTTCGATATTGCCGTCAATTCGTTTTGAATCCGTGAAAACACTCTAATGTCAGTCCAAGTTCACCGTCCGATAAAAAACCACTTTCACTTCACTTGCAGCAGTTGTGGATTCGCCATTCCAAAGGATGTAGGGCCTAATAAAGCCCCGTCAATATGTATACTCTTAGTCAAAAACATGGGCGGTAATCCTGAGGGCGTATGGTATACCCAACCATGAAATTGGATGGGGGATACTGTGCACTATATCCCCTCCCTGAAATCAGCCCGGGGATTCAGAAATATAAAAAAATTATGTTGGTTAAGTTAGTTCAGGGTCGTAGCCTATTGGGGGCAACTGTCCCTTGGGATTTCTAAATAGTTAATGAAATCTGGCGTACTTGATAAAAAATACTAAAATGTTAAAAATGTCACTGTTCATATTATGATTTCAAGGCCACCAAAACCCATGAAATCGCATATGAGGATTCCTTTTCACCAAAAAGTTTCCTGGGGAGGTACCGGAACCCACCTTTGATGCATTTTTACACGGGTTTCTCTTCCTAACGAATGACCCATCTTCCTCCTACAAGACACACCCGTACAATTCACCAGCATATAGGCTGGATAAGGGTAAAGAACCAATGTTTACCTTAAAATATGAGAACTCAATGAGCAGGTATAAAGAAACTTTTAATTTAAAGGGCATCATAAACAGTCGACGCAAATGTATTCTGAAACGACAGCTAAATCTCACAAATATACTTCTATTTCACTTCAAGTAGCTTTCATGATATGTTATATTTATTGCATATTTAAGGTAATCCAAGGGGTTACTCTATGCCTGAATTTCACAGCTCGGTGAGAAATATATTGTAAAATTATTCTCAGTTAAAGCCATTCATTAAATAGGTCACACGGGTACTCTAATTCAAATTGGTTTGACTGCATTTTCCCTTTAAATTAATTTTAACTTTTCTTCTTGAAATCTCAATTTCTTTCTGAGGCATAAAATCTAAAAGTAAAGAATGTCTGGATGTAACTTAAAGCATTGGCGTCTCCAGACTTTTCAAAGTGGGGGCACTAAGGGGAAGGGGGAAAGCGGTCCACCGGAGGGGCACACCCAAATGCAGTATGTTGTGTGATCGCCGGCCTGGGGAGGGGTCTAAGGAGAGGGTGTGAAAAATTAGATGTCCTTACACGCAATCTGGTGCCACGTATGCTACCTTATGAAGTAAAATTTGTATTAAAAAATTTACGTTTTTTTAGGAACTAAAAAAATGGCCCTATGGCCTCCTCTGTGTGCGCCACTGGTAGACCACAAAAATATGAATCACCTCACAAAGACAAAAATGCCTCGAAGATTGCAGAGTATTAACCCTCCCTTCTTATAGACAGCACGTTTTGACTTACGCCCAGACAAAAATATGAAGAATATAACTAAATAATAACAACTGATGACACCATAGTTTATTAAATATGGCTGTTGATGCATTGCGATGTATTATTGTGTACCTACATACTGTATCTAACTTGCTATTGTGGTTTCTTAAGTGCTCTGAACTGTTAATCATGGCGAACAAAAAATAAACCCTGAACTGCATGTAATTGACCCAAAATTAGTCCTTAGCAAGCGAGGAAGCGACAATTAAAAAATCTACGAGTTTTTATGCAGTAATTTTTAGTTGCATGTTCATCTTCCGAACAGATATTTGTATGACGATGTCCATGGATAAATGTATGATTGTGTAGACGGGCATGAAGACACCATAGTGTACTTAATATGGCTTCCAATATACTTATACAATTATACTCAATATACTTACGACGTCCAAGCTGCGCTCTAGAAAAAACGGTAGCTCCAATCAAAATTAAAAACGTTTTTGATAGAGAGAGAACCATATTACTTCGCCAAAATCTCTTTTAGGTGTATAGAACTTGCATATGTATCAGCAGATCCGGGAATTTCATCATGCGAAAGAACTTCGTTCCTTCTTCGTTGTAAGTTCCTTTAAAACCACGTCCTTTAAAATATGAGTAGCATATGTTACAGTATAATTTCTGCTCTCCCATGCGAAACGTTCACTAGAGGAAACAGCACTGAAAATAAAACGGGGTGTCAATTGACACCTTTTAAGGTTACAGTTCTTTCTGAAACCTTTTTGTCCTTGTTTGACACCAACAGACACTCAAGTTGACTCCTTTTAGAGAGTTGACACACTTTGGTGGTAATCACAAAATTAATATATCGACAGACACCTTTGTGGTGACAGACAAATTTGTGGAGAACGGGAGCGCCAGGCCAGTTTGTTATCGGCTATTTTGATTTTCGGCTCTTCGTCTAATTGGCAGGGCTGTAGGACTCGAGTCGGGACTCGAGGTCGAGTCCGGACTTAAGTCCTCTCTTTGGACTCGAACTTGAACTTGGACTCGGGCTCTCTGGACTTGGACTTGATATTTCACAATTCCCCCAATTGCAACAGCACTCACCATGTATTAGGCCTTTCTTTGATATAGCCTGCAGTAGGCGCACTGTAATTATGACAGTAGACCTTCTGTACTATAGTTATGAGAGTAAGAGTCCTGCCTGATAATTGTACCATGGGAAGATCTTAGTTTGAGGAAGATTTCTCAGTTCCTAATCAGTATCTTAATAACCAATTTAATTTTGTCTGTGATACAGTATTGAAGAGCATCAGGAAGCAATTGCATGCATATGTGCATACAACACTATGATAATACTTTGATGGCTCAAAAATGGATTAATGCTGACCTTTTTTGTGTGTATGTGTGTCTGTCTGTGTGTAAAAATGCAGCGGGAGGCTTGAGGTTGGTCGGATGGTAACTAAAACATTTTATGTCATTTTTGGGTGGGGGTGTGACCAACACTTTAGATAAGGTGGATTGGCAAATGCCTGATTTCACAGGAAAATTAAATTTAAAATAAAGAAATAGAAAAAATCCAGAAAATATGTTTCTCATGTGTATGTTTATGAACAGGAAGTGCAATACGATGAGATGAAACCATTCTGTAGGTTAGATGAGGCTTTAACAAAGGGACCCTGGGGAAGTGGCGTAGCTACGGGGAGGGGGTTAGAGGCGCGATTCCCCACAAAATCGTAGCGCCCCAAGCGCCCTAGCCTCCCCCAATACCAATCTGGGCCGAATAATACACTTGATTGGGCTACTCAACTTGATAATTATAGACTCTGGCCTTGGAAAATTTCTATCCAATCGATCCACTGAAATCCATCGGGATAACTCCACTCTAAATAATTTTGAATAACTTTGGATAGGTGTAATATGATACGAACTTAGATTATAATGCAGAAGATAGACTCGATGGGAAATGATGACTCAGATTGGCGTGTATATTTCTGAGCAAGTTTATTCAGTACTTTACACGAGAACTAGCAGTGGTGGAAGAGGGTGGACACAACAATACATTCTCCTAGCTTCTTG
>WURT03113067.1:0-12004 GCA_009936505.3 Holothuria glaberrima
AAGCGATTATTCTCCTTTTCCACTGCTAGGATTGCAGGTAGCGTACCACTAAAGTGTACAAACATAGCAAATTTCCAATATCAAGATTGCAATAACAAAAAAACATTCTTTCATAATACTAAAACAGTAACGTAATGATGACGCCACATGGGAGATATACAGATAAAAGAAGTATTGCTCTGCCTAACCTTTAAGAAAAAGATAGGTATCCAGCCTGCTATCTGCTAATGCCGCAGACGCCATCGTAGTTTATCAAAGCATATTTTTACATTTTTTTCTTGTAGTGATATTTGCTATAATGCATGTTTTTTCTTACTACATTACTACTCCCCCCTCCCCCTGTTTCCTAGGAACTTTTATCCTTTGTTACCGATCGGTGAAGCAGACGATTAAGCGGCAATTTTTGGTAACATATTGTACAGCAAATGATTTGATGAAGGCAAACCATACATAATATGTACATTAAAAAGCTTTTCACCATGACTTTACCTACGTTTTCTTTATTAGCATTTAGGTTGGTAACAGTTAACACAAGACATTTTTTAAATAATCGGAGCGTATTTACATAGGACAGGGAGTGTAGGAGCCTTCAAACACTTGTGATAAGATGAAGAGAGAACCTCTAAAACTACCAGCCTGCAATATTTTCTGCTGTCGTATGATTTCTGCGACAGCGAGACCCGTAGTATCTTACATTAAAGTATGTGGCGATATTTCCATTGGACATGTGGTAAACCAAAATAGCGTTAAAGATTAATTTTTACTTTTAAGTGATTCTACATTCCCCCACTGAAAATTATAACAACAGAAAAATTGCATTGTCTTATCATCTTTTTTGGAGGAAAAATTGTCAAAACAACTTATATTTGACACTTCCTTATTTGGAAAAATATTTCACTTCAACCGAAAAGTGAATATCACACAATTCAAAAGTTGCTTGGGGTGAAATTTATTCATTCTGTTCCACATCCATCATAAATATGACAAAAATTGTAATGATTGCATTTTTTCACTGCTAACTAGTATGAAATACTACATTTCTGTAGATACAGTCCATTTATTGCAACAAAAACGAGAAAGTATCACTTAAAAGGACCCTGAGCAGCACATTTACAAAATTATATGCCAAAGAAAAGAAATGACACCTCTTGCTAACAACTCAGAACTATTTTGTTTTAAAACCCACAAAAGAAAGTTTAATTATAAATGCTACGTTATGAAAACAATATCTTTAGCACCATGCATCTTTTGTAGTTATGAACATGTGTGAATTAGAAACTATTGCCTAGCTTTTTTTAAGTAAAAAAAAACTATGGGAAAGTAATCGAGTTCTAAAGTTTTCCCTGTTATATTGTATTATTTGATCCTTGAAACAAAAAACTCAACAGTTTTTCAGTATAAAATTTTGAGCTATTTTCTTCTTAGGTTCTTGATATAAATTAATATATTACCTAAGACGCAGGCGACTATATAGCATGTGCGCTTTTAATTAATACCTTTTATCGTGCCCGTTAACATCCTCGTTATTTTTTGCAGATAAAGATAAGAGACAGTCCACTTGAAATTAAACTCTTTTCAGCTCTTAGATTCACCAGAACTGGACAAATTGTTGGAAAATGAATTTAGATACAACTGTGCAATATAGCTTTCCGTTCAGAGCTGAACATGTAATACATGCATTACTATCACATTATGTTACCAGACGTTGAGTCGTCGGTAATGTTGGGTCAAAACCTTTTAAATAAGCAAAAAGTAACCAAAGTTTTTATCGCCATACTGGAACACGCATCTTTAGGACCATGTTAAACAAAACATACTTAACCTCTTAAACGTTTCAAAAAACAAAATATTGTTTTATCACAAAATATCATCAGATTTTGCCATTTTTGATTAAGTCATACCAGGGGTACGCAGAATTGGTAGTAGCCAGTCTGAAAAAGTGATATGTCGCAACTGACGAACCAAATTAAAATCGCTCTTGATGGCTAGGTGGCAATTGTTTATAGAAGGCAGAGGAGCATTTCTTTCAATAAGAAACACACTTATGAACAGAATAGGGAGGTTCTTCACTGACGTCACAAATGCATTTCACAACAACCAAGTTTGACGTCCAGATTAGGTGTACAGGTAAAACAGAGTCTATTATGACCTGCCCTCTGTAGGAACAAAGAGTTGTAGCCCCTTTAATGATTTATGCGAATCACTAACACTGTTGATTACAAACTGTAACATTAGTTTTTAATAAATCCGAACTCACTCGTCGAAAGTAAATTTGCGCTAGAATAAGTTCATTTTAGCTTTAACATACTGTGTATGGTAGGCAACGTCCTTATCAAAAATTCAACTTACATCGTTTTCTCTTTACTCGACCGCTACAAAAGATAGGTAAAGAAGGTTTCATTTACGGTACGAGCAAAAGTATATCGTTCCAAAGGTTACTGGAATAGTTCTCGCAAGACCATCAGGGGATAAGAAATGTCTTTTAATCAAAGGTAGTTTACATACATGAATTCAAAGTGTAAACAACATGACAGTAACAAATGTTACCAACTATTTAAAACCCTTCATTTATCATCTATATTTAACGCATTATAACTACTGATTAATGCCCCAGATCAAGCAAGACTATCTTTAGGGATGGTTAGCAACCGCTTTGACTTTTAAATATTTAAGTAAAAATAACTTATATTAGAACGTTATGGTCACTTAACTTTCACATTACTTTGGGCGCCATTAAACTCTGAAGCTTGGAAAAATATATTCCAGAAGCTTTGAAAAAACATATCAATGTACGGCAGTGAGCAAGATTTAAACTTCAGAAACATTAGGTGGTACTCTATGTGTATATTTTTAACTGGAAACGCACCAGTAATGTTAAGTTACGTAGCTATTGATAAAGTTTATTATACAGACATGGAGTTTATACACAAGAGACTACCTATAACCTAAGCGTTTTCTTATCAGGGCCGGATTTAAGCATGGGCCGGGCAAGTTCTCAGCGGCCCCTACAAAAAGGGGACCCTAACAAAAAGGGGCCCAACAAAATTACATTATCGTATTTGTTGGGTAGTGTGGAGATCATATGTGTGAATTTTCGTTTCGTAGGGGAGGGTGAAAGTGATCACAATCTTTGCCCTTCTTTCGTGACTTGCGCCACTGTAGTCTTATGGCGAATTAAAATCGAACGGACTCCCGCATTAGTTTTTGCCCAGACGCCTCACAAAGTTTAGTCCGGCCATGTTACTTATCACGGGCATACTGTAGAATATATATCTAAATTGCCATAGTATGTTACATTATGGTTTCTTGAACACTTTGCCCATGTTGATGTTTATAACTTAAGTTGCACCTTAGAGACCATAGCAATTTTTATAAATAATTGTTGCTGTAAATGTGAGGTTTTGTTAAATAATAAGTGAAATAAGAGATGATATTCAAGTTGTAAACAAGTAAAGGGGAAAAGTATGTGTTAAGTGACCAATACCTCGAGCGGAAAGAAAATGCGAAATGCAAAGTAAGTTCAATTATTAAGAAATATTTCCAAAAACATCATTTTGTAAAATTTGACGCAAGAGAAATTAAGTTAAAAGAAGGAAATAATAAAACTTTTACCATGTGAAATATCTAGTTTCGTGCTTCATCTGTGTGTGAATAAAAGTTAGTTCTGGAAAATAGTTTAGTCAGTTTCTCGACTTTCTCGTTATGCCTATTTAGTGATTTTGACCCATGACTCCCAACCAGTTAATTTGTAACAATACGTTTTTCCAAGTTACAACTGATCAATATGCATGTTTGCATCACACAATACAGAAGGGAAGTTGATCTCCCTCATAACACCATCGTCTAAGAGTTTTTCTAGAAGTTCACCTTGGTTCTCTAAGCATTTCTCCATTATTTTTAATCCATTCTTGCAAGGATCGTGCATGTTTTTATCTTTCCTAGAATCTCTTTGATCTTTATACATTCTCATATTTTCATTTATAAATATTCGCGGTTCCTCTCCCTGCAAAACAATATGCACATACTGTGAAGTACACCGAGATGGTACTAAAATACTACTTTCTCCTACTTTAGTCCTCGTATTACACTGTTGGTCGTTTTCGTCAGTTTTTTCTCCCGGCAAGAACTGCCACATGGAAAGAAAATCAATGTATATTACGATCGAGCTTTCACATCCTACAAATGTTGCCTCATCAATGATAAGTTCTGTTTTTGTAGTCCATGAGTCAGTCTTTATCGTCACTGTGTCAGACTCTGTAGTCTTTTTGTTGGACTTTTTCATCTTCGTGTCCGATTTTGCCGTCTGTGTTCCCGACTCTGTCGTCTTTGTCTCAGACTTTGTCTCTGTGTCAGACTTTGCCGTCTCTGTCGCAAACGAAGTCGACTCATTGTTAGTTTTTGACATCTCTTCATCAAGCCCTGTCATTGCTTTGTCAGCCAGAGTGATCCAAGAGTATTGTTTATCTAAACCGTTGAATACTTTATCAAAGACCCTTTTAAGTTTACAAAAAATGGAGCTCTTAAAAGCGACGGCGTAAAAGTGTGATACCATGTACACAACATCTACGTTATTCTGGTTGGTGGTTCCTAATACACTATGCACAAACTTTAAAGTTCTTTCAATTCTTTTCTCAAGACATTCGCAAAATATTGTTTCCCTGGCTACATCAATTGGACAGTGACAGCAGGGAATGCGAAAGAGCAAAGGAATGGGTCCCTCAATACTATGACCAATGTCGGGATCATTTATCAGTGTGTCCCCTGTGTATGAACTGACAAAGTTCAAAAATCTGGAAATAGCGCAGCTATTTCTCATATTTTCCTCAAGAAAATCAGATTGGAATATTTTCGTCTTCACCCCTACAGATGAATTTTCATTCTTGGGGGTTAACGCACCGTAGCAACTTTGTGTTGAAATTGCTACCCAAACGTGATATCCTTCAAAACCTTTGTACTGTTCCCTTATTGAAAACATATGACTTTCTAAGTCTTTGAAGAGGTCTAAGGGCATTTCATCAATAAATATCTTTTTACTTTCCTTCATTAATTTCATAAAGAGGTTGTTAAATTTTTCAGATGTAATTTTTACATTATTTTGAAGGGGCTCTTCTGGCAACTTGTATCTTTTAAATACACTTCCTAAGGTCAGAATTTCATATTTAAGCACAGATTGACTATTTTGATTTTCAGGAGCACTCTTCACAGGACTATTTTTTTCCTGTTGCTCTCTGAAATCTGCTATGTAATTATTTAATTGTTGAACAGCAGGAAAATGACATAGCTGGGTATTTAAAAGAAGGTTTATGTCCAAACCAACGCATGTTATAAGTAAGATTTTCTCTTCAGCAGGATCATCTGTATTTCCTGTGAGGTTATCTGTCTCTTTAGAAGGATTATCTATCTTTTTAGTAGCACGATTCATTTTTCGAAAAACAAAATCTGTCTTTTGGGAAGGATCAGCTGCCTTCGGAGAAAGATCTTCTGCCTTTTGAGTAGGATCATCTGTCATTTTAAAATAATCATCTGTCTTTTGGGAAGAATCATTTGTTTTTCGTGAAAGATCTTCTGTATTTTGAGTTTGACCATCTGTTATTTGAGAAGGATCATCTGTCTTTTTAGTAGCATTGTCCGTCTTTTGGGTCTTTTGCGGAGGATCATCTGCCTTTTGAGTAGGATCATTTGTCATTTTAAAAGGATAATCTGAGTGTTTTGTCGGATCTTCTATTTTCTGAGATGGAGAATCTGTGTCACTGGAAGGATCATCTGTCCTTTGAGGAGAGTCATCTGTCGTTCGAGTTGGAATATCTGTTTTTTGAATAATTTTTAAATTTGTAGTTTTCGTCAGGTCACTTGTATATTGAGTCTGATTATTTGTTTTTTGTGTCGGATCATCTTTCTTTTCAGAAGTATCTGATATTAAAGAAGGATCATCTTTCTTTTTAGTTGAATAATCTGTTTTTTGGGAAAGATCATGTGTCTCATTAGCAGGATCATGTGCCTTCTGGACTGAAAGATCGTAAACTTTTTTACACAATAGCAAACTCTTCCCGCTTCCAAACTCTCCTTTGATAACCTGGAAAGAGCTTCCATTTTCAAGTATCGTATCTTGCTTTGGGGTGAATATCTTTTTTCCGAACATTTTAATTACTCCTTCAATTGCGTTCGGTAAATCTTGCATGCCTTTGGTTTTACCTTCGCCTACATATCGAGCGCACAAGTACCGGAACTGTTCATCAGTCCATACATTTGCGGTTTTTCTTTGCTTGAGTATTTCGTCAAAACAAATCATAAGTTCCAGGTCCTCTTTGCAGAGAACTAACTTTCGATGAGCATCACATAGACACTCCTTAGGAAGAGTGTGAAGACTTACATTTGGTAATGCAACAAATCCCCACATTGGAAATGTCGGGGTTATAAAGTCTAAATCACGATTTGATTCTAGAAACACAAATTGATCGCGAATAACCTGTTTAAAAGCTTGTTTTATTTGTTTGCAATCACTTAATACAATCGTACATGACTTGACCTGAATGAATACGATACCTACCTCTTTGATGATTAACAAAATGTCGTGGTCACCTTCGTTTGCTGTAACTGGTTTGTTATGGTTATATTGTTTAAGATACGTTTTGTAATCTACATTTGCCAATATGAACATATGGATGGCATGTTGTCTGCGGCTCCATAATTCTATTCGTTGACAGACATTTTGCACAGCTTTAAATGAATTTCGTCTCTGCAAATATTCCGTAACATTTTTTGTGATTTCCTTCTTTTGTGCAGCACCATCACCTCGTTCTCGTGCCAATTCATTTAATATTTTATCTGAGTAATGGGAAAGACACCTTGAACAAGAGAGCTTTGCACATATTTTACGTCTATCACTTCCTTCTGTTCTGAAATCGTAACTAACTGGGAACTGGTACGCATATTTGTTGCTATCGGGATAATTTTCATCCAAGTACTTGCAAAGTCTAGTTGTCCTGTCTGAACGGTCGCCTCCTATGGTCAACCTGTTTGGACTCTCCTGATATTTTAAATTTCCAACATCAAAAAACGCTCCATAAAGTGCACATGGCGGTACAAGTTGAAGCCCTTGATTCGGATCAGACTGAAATAAAAGATAATTGCACTAAGGCTATACTGATTGACATAAAATGCAAAATGCAGGATAAGTGTTAACTAGGATATAACTCCGGTAAAAAAAAATTCAATTGCTTTTAATATCAAATTTTGTTTTTTTACAATTTAATGTTATATTTGAAATCGTCTAAACATATATAAATTCGTGGCAGAAATAAAAAAAATGGCAATCAAAAATAACAGTAAGGCCATTTAACAAAAAATAAAGTAAGCAAAGATACTGGTGCACAATGCAATTGGTGTAATATCTTGATAAAATGATCATTCAGTTCTATGATCATGCGTTAGCCCCCTTTGACGAGAAGAAAGGTATCGGTACTTATCAAAAATCATTCTGATGGAAGGAAATAATCCGTAAGCTGAGCTCTATGGCACGCACTTCACACCAATTTAAGTTGGTGTGGCCAAATAATTTCATTGTGTCTATTTATAAGGCAGTAAAATTTATAACGTGGTGTCGAGCCATATTTCGTGTAAAGATCTATGCTGTGGTGTCTAGTTTAATTCGATATTCCTTAACATTTCGCGGCACATAAGCGAATGTGGAGTGACCAAATATGTGGCAGTGTCAACGTGGATATATGGTGTTTCAATATTTGGCCGTAAATGCGATTTAGAGTGCCAAAATATTTGGCTCTGTTAATGAGAATACAGACGGCTACAATATTTGATCTGGCTGACTTACTTTCTATTTTGCCGTATCATCGTGAATATAGAGTACTAGAATATTCTGGCTTGTAAATGCAAATACTGTGTGCAAAAGTATTTGGCCGCGTCAATGCGAATACGGTGGTAACAAATATAAGGCGTGAAAAAAAATTTGTCCGCGATCGTTAGAACTATCCCATTGATTGACCGATCTGGAGGCGTTTTCCTGTTCGACAAATCATCGACGCAGACAATAGCCCTATAGATTTCTCCACATACGTTGTACAAGAAATAAGAGTGAAAAGGTTTTGTTTTGGAAATTTCTCCAGAGATTGGAATATTTCAATAAAATTAAAGTTTGAACGATCTCCAGTAGGTTCATTTTTACCAATAAGTAAGTTTTCGCCATCGTAAAATCTCAAAGAGCCGTTCAAATTCATTTGGAAAATTTGCGATACTCCTTCAAGGAACTGTTTACGTGTGCAGCCTATAATAGACTTAGTATTGGGCCTATAGGCCTAACTCATGGTAAACTTTACAACGTCCGTTTACTCTAGTGGCTAGGTAGTCTTACGATAGAAAGAGCCAGCGTTCGTCGCAGAGCAGGGCATAACAGAAAAATTGTTATTCAAAGAATTCAGAAAGGACTGTTTCAGGAAGCAGGTAAACGTAAACCGAAGGTAAGTTAAGTTGTCAGATTATAACCAAGCAATAGGGCTAACGTTACTCGTTAGCAGCCTTTTTTGCTGTAGACTGAAATTAGTAATACTACAGTATTACGGTTAACTTAGGGCTTCTGTACGGTGTACCTCGGTATTGAAACAATAGGCTGTCTAAACAATACAAACTGCTAGTAACAATGGTTCAAGACATATCCACCATTTCATCATGGTTTTGTTAAAAGCTTCCTTGCTGCAGATTCAAAAAAGATGTTACATTGGTCAACTGCAGCTTTGCCCTACTGTACTCCTACTCCTAGTCCTAGGCCCACATTATTTAGGGATAGGGCCTGGTGAAATCCTGACAAGATTGCCATCGGTAGCTCATGATTATATGTCAAATTTGACAAGAACATGGAACAGTTATTGTAGCTGCTGCTAGTGGTGTTAGGCTTTAGTATTGCAGTGTGTGTGTGTGTGTGTGAACATCATGCATCAGATCTTCATGTATAAAACCAAGGTGAGCTGCTAAATTCTGGCCAGGAAAAATTTTGGTAGAGTGGTTTTGTGCTGCACGATAAAAACAATGTTGCATGGTTTTTAGGGAAGCGATTCACTGCTTTCCTGTGGTTACTTTTGCAAAACTAAGGAGAGTAGTTGCACTGGCTCATAAATGAAGTGAAGTTTGGAATCAGGAATGCCAAAAGAGTGCAAGACTTAATGCACAATCAATTCTTAGGGTAGTGCTTTATTTTTTGAGAAACGAATGTTCACAGCTGCAACAAATACTGTTGTGTCCAGGTTATCGTAATGCTACAGCATTTATCATTGCGCTTTGTTTCTTTTAAATCTCTTACTTTAGTGGGATGTTTTCTTTAAGTCTAAATTGAGATAATTTTCTTAAATGCCATTGAAAAATGTCAAATTACTTTTTTTATTCTTATTTTATTTATTTATTTATTTATTATTTTTTTTTGCAGACCCAGTGAGCATTTGGACACATAACAGATAGTAGAACAACTGGAACACCTTCCCTTGGCAGAATTGGCAGGCACTTCAACAGATTAGCAATACGGACCAAAGTGGTAGAATGAGTTTGGTTTCAAATGTTTGTATTGAAAAATGAAAATCTTATCTTGATCCCAATTTTGCATCGACTTTTGTAGCAGTACTTGATGGAATTTATGAGCTTGAAAAATGTTTTATTGCATAATGCACATTCCGAAAGGAGACTGTACTTCAGAATCATCTTGTACATTAGCACAAGAAGTTGATGCATTTAATGATGCAACATCATGCAAGTATGGTAGACTTAGTTATTTTAACTGTGAACTATGGTGATACGCATGTCTCTCAGCAAAGCAATGTTACTGATGGGGCACTTTTAAAAAATGATCTAGATGTATAAAAATCTTTAACAAGGACCCTATGCAAAAATGTGTCTGGGGAGGGATGCTTCCAACTGTCAATATTGTAAACAGTATAGTATGTAGCTGGAGTTTTGCCTATATCATTTTGAAAGAAATATGAATTTACAATAGTCCTTGATAGTAATAATGGTTTTGAATCATTTGAAAATAGTGATGATTTGATATAAATAATTTATATTTCATGATTCAGACAACTGTGAAAGACTTAATATACAATTCACTGAATTCTGGAATTTGATGTTTTCAATTTTATTGTGCTTGCAGAGCTCTTGGTATTTTGACTGCATTTTTTATGGCATAATTACCATTCAAATGATAACAAAACCCCAGATATTTTAAAAGGCAATTCTCATGATCCCAGACAGTTCCATTTTGCCCGACTAGGAAACTTGAATGTACCTGTAGCTCCTCCTATAACTGTATAAAACTTCTCCCTTTACAGGCACAAAGCTTTTTTTATAGCTTAAGGTCATGTCCTAGTGAGCGTGCAAGGCTATAATGTGTAATTCAAACACACACTCTCTCTCTTTCTGCATTATGAGGAATATAACTACTCTGCATCTTTTGAATTTTCAAACTTTGATGTCAATCACAGAGCAGTCACCAACTGAGAATTTTGATACCCTACACCAAAAATGTACTTTGGAGTGATGAATGTCTGTATTTAACTTTAAGTTAAATTCTCATGATGGAGTTGCAAAATTGCAAAAACAACGAGCAACCACTGGACAACAGTGACAAGTTAATTAAAGGCATTAATACATGCCATATGTAACTGAACATTGTTCGCATTTAAGGGAGAGAGGTCACATTGGCAACGATCATCAAAGTAACACTCAATTTGTAACTAAGGCATGGCACATACAGCCTGGCTACAAACTGTTGCAGGTAAGTACTAGTTGCATGTCTTAAGAGATTGCTTAACGATGAAAAATTCATGGAACAGTAAGAAGAAAAAGTAATGCAAGAAAGAATATGCTTTCATTTCCCTTGATATATTTTTACACTGAACTTTGAAGAGTGTATAACTGCTTCGTTAATTTGAATGCCTGGATTAACACCCAGTCAGTCCCGTAGCCAGACATGGTACTGAAGGCGGGAGAAATGGATTCCGGGGTGGGGGGGTTTCAGGGGCAAATGTATACAAATGTATGGCAACTTGAAACTTTTGACAGGGCTAAAGATTTTTCGGGGGGCCAACCCCCCCCTCCCCGTGGCTATTGGCAGGCCTGCACACAGTTTACCTCAACCCAAAATGTTGGAGCATTCCCTCCTTTAGATATTGGCCTGGGTCTACCTTCATCAATCTCTTGAGTCAGTGTTGAGCCGAAGCTTGTGACAGGCCAGATAGGTGTTTGTCATATGATTGAAGGTGGGGGCTTAAATTATAAATTGCAAACCTGAGTCTTAAATTATACATTGCAAACCTGAGGCAAGGTGTTCCAAGGCACCTTGATTCTTGGAGGGTATTATAGCTTTCCAACAGGTGCTGAGTAATCAGACTTTGGAGTCAAGCAATTTGTGAAAGAAGCTTTGTACACTTTTCTCTCTCTGAGATTACATTCAGTAGGCTAGTCTGATCATAATTGCCTATCGATTATGAGTGGGTGGGTGGGGGACGGCGATAACGAGGAATAGGGTTTCCAAGATTCAATTTGAAAGTATAAGGAACTACCAGGTCCGTAGTCTGCGGGGGGAGGGGCAGAGATATTCAAACCAAAAATGAAAAAAATAGACTACTTTCAAAAATCGTGAAAATAATAAAAAATCCGTTGTTTTAATTATGTTTTAAGGGTCCACAGAACCCAGATAATCACATGAGGAAGGTTCCCTTTTTCCCACAATTTTCCCGAGAGATCCCCTGACCCCGTCGCAGACATGTTTATGTGCCGGTAACTCTCACTGACGAAAAATCTCCAACCTCATGCATGATGCCACACCATAGCTGTAGTCATAGGCGTAGGAAGCGGGGGGAGGCTGAAGCCCCCTAGTCAAAATGTGGGGTGGAACTTTGCTTTCGCCCCTAGATCTACGGTCGAAAACCCCATATTTGTCTCTTCTGTAAGAAATGTCAAAAATTTGCAGTAATTTACCTTAAAATTTGTCCAAAATGATGCACCAAAT
>WURT03113122.1:0-12002 GCA_009936505.3 Holothuria glaberrima
TTAACGTCCCCATCCGACAGACGTGAGTGTATCCCAGTCTTTAGCCACTTTCCCAAAGGCTGGGAGGGGTGGAGGTATCTTGCTCTGCACCACTGGGATGGATGGCCAAATATGATTCTTATAGCTTTACAGCTTGAATCAAAATTTGGAAGTATGAACTGGCTGAGGTAAAATTTTCTCTGCATTCCTATTTTTACACCTCACACACAAAATGCAATTCATTCTTTAATATCCTGTAAATAGTTGAAACAAAATACTGTCAGTAAACACTTTAAAAAGATCAGTTCAAATGTATTTATTTCTACTGGTCTCTTCAAATACTGCGTTAATGATTAAAGTCCATTTTTTTGCATAAAAGGCAAAAAACATGAAATAAACTTTCAATCCTTGTAAGAAACAAAGAAGTAAACCCCAAATTGAAAATTTACAGTACAGATGCCAGTAGCATAAATTGCTCTTGACCGTGTGATAATATTTTTGTAACTGAATTTTCCTTTATATTGTTTCTACTGTTAATACTTTGGTTTCATTCTCTTCTGCAGAGCATTAATTTCCTGAAATATCATACAAAAAATCTGAAAGATTTTAGCTGATGTTTCAAAATAGGTATTGATGGGCCATCTGCTTTAAGTGCATGGCTTTTAAGTTTTCTTCTGGGATATTTTAATTAGCAGTATACACAGAACATTACTGAAATTAAAGTATAACTGAATTTGTGCCATTAACATACATGTGTAATTCATGTTTTTCTCAATACAACCTCACTCCTAAACCAAAGGATGACTTAGAGATATGGGTCATTCCATGAAGTTGGAGCACATTCATTTTTGGGCCTCGTACTACACAGATCGCTTTGCTATGGAGTATTCACGTATCATGTCGAATCATGCTTGGTATCAAACTAACTGCAATGAATGTCTCTTCCATGGAAAGTGGAAGAAAATGATGTAGGATTATTTTTGCATAAATTTCAGGACATTATTTGATGGTGTCAGGGCTAAATTAACAGGAAAATGTGTGACATGGAAACCACTACTTTTTAGACTGATTGTGCTCATTGCTCAAACAAATTTTCATTATGCCTCAGTCATCTTTGCGTAACAGATACATCAATAATGATGACGTTTTCCATGAAACATCTTTCAAGACTTGTTTTTTCATAAGGCATACAAGAAAAATAGTGTACCTATGTAACTCATGGTGTCATCCTTTTTTGGGTATGTTACGTACTGTAGGTAATATGTCAATTTATAATACCTTTATGACCTAGCTGAGTACTTATGCTATGATGGTTGTCATAGAAGGAAGAAATCTGTAGTTCTGATAAATCTTGGAAGGAAACATTCATGTTCCCAAATTTAATGGCACTCAATAGGGGCAACTTTTACCCATGGAGTCAAATGTTACATCAGGTAAAATTTTAGAACAATTCCTTCTAAACTGTTACTAAACCATCCCATGCTATCAAGTACAGTATATCCAACTTACAGAGCAGCATCATAGTAGTTATATGCCACTCCCCCATGTGGAGCCACTGCACACTCTAGATTTCTGACAACATTAAAGTAGTAGTGTCCAAATGTTACATCAGGTAAATATTATGAGCTTTTGGGGTAATTAGGTGGGATTGGCTATAAACATGGCTTCATTTAAGTAAATTTGTTGAGAAACTAGAACAATTTTATCAAATAAGTCACTCCTGGTTATTGAATTATGAGTATGAAGCATAATGTACACAAAATATCAATTACAGATCTGTGACACGGTGTCTATGTCACATCAGGTAATTTTCAGGGCCTTTGGCAACATTTTCTAAGCCTCTGTAACATTTTTCAAAAAAATGTTTCACATAGTATATAGACAATTGATCATACTTCATATTAGTCTATGGACAAACAACAAAAGAAACCATTTCCCTGAAAAATGGTTTATTTCTCACATTTTGCCTTGATTTTGTTACATCAGGTATGCACAATATTAAATGAAAATTCTTAATTTTAAAGACCCTAATTGTGATTTTGGTAAAAAAGTAGCCCCAAACAATGGCATCAAGTAATGCTGCTGCCATTTAGTATTATTCATGTACTAACTCGCTGCATTATGCACACCCCTCTTTTGTGTGGAGAGCACATGGTGTCCATGTTACATCAGGTAAATTTGAGGCTAGGGGTATTATTGCTAAATTTCATATCAAACACAACAAAATGAAGTCAATTTTACTATTCCTTGATACTCTCCTATTATGAGGATAAACAATCACTCAAAATCTCTTATAGGTTATTAAAAATAATTGCACCAAATTAGTTTTATCTTTTATTTTGTGGATTTTGCTGCACATTGTAATTACCTATGAGACTATTTTTTAATATTCTGTTACGATATTATGCATGCAGCTATTGAAAAAATACTTGCAAACCATATGACTAACTCGACATGCACACTGAATTGTATCACATGAGAAGTTTGCAGCACTTACATATGCCATGGTGTCCATGTTATATCAGGCAAAATTTGGGGGCTGGGGTACTGTGCGGCACTATAATTGAAAAAGTGCTGAACTGAGATGGCCTTAAAGTATGTTTTGTTGATATTAGTCATCAAGAAGTATGGCAAACATGGCTTTGGAGCATTAGCTATTGTAAACATCAATAGAGAACACTTTTGTGCTGTACATTTCAAATTATTCATCCCATCTATTTATATGTCATTCAGAAATGGTTTTTTTTTTGGTAATATTTATGAAATTAAGATAAAATATAAACACATAATAGATCCAGTGACTGTGGATGAAATATGTAAATGAGTAAAACTCAATTTTAGAGGGAATTGAATTGTTTCCTTGACGATTTTAAATAGAGATGGTGTCCATGTTACGTAGGTAATTTGAGCAACATCAGATCAACTATAAAGCTATTTTGGGGGTTTGGACATGAGAACATGCAAGAAAGCTATTTATTTTGTTATTCTAGGGGTTACCAACTAAGTTGTGAGATACTTTTAGTAACAAATATCCAAAGTCTAAATTTTGACACCTATGTCACAATTTGAACCCCAACTTCATGGAATTACCCACATATGTACAGTATCCACCACCGAATTTTTACAATACAGTACTTAAGTTTTGATGAAGACACTTTTTGATGAAGGCACTTTTTTTTGGCAAAGGGTGATTTTTTATGTCATTTCTAAATCCTCCCCTTCTACTTTTAGTGCAATTGTGAATGGACGTGAAAAGTACCACAGCAAACATAACAGTAACCAATACATACAATGGTAGCAACATGCAGTGTCTCAAAAACTCTCTATGGTAATGTTCTGCGTATAAAAAAAAAAAAAACAAATTATTCCTTCAATTTGGTTCCTGTCTGATTGTCTGCAGTAAATGATAAGTCCATGTGATTAAAAGGGACACTGCTTGACTACAAAGGGTGTGATTTTCGTTAGTAACAATCATGATATCAAAGCTCCACGTATTAGGACAATTTGTAATATAAGACAAGGTAATCTGAACCATCATCTGTCCTCTGGGTATCCAAAGGACAAGGGAGAAGGTGAAGCATTTCCTATTCTCTCTTCCTGTCAATGATTGAGTGGCTCTTGACAGATGACACTCAAGAACACATACCAAGTTTCAAAAACCTACGAGGTAAAGGCATAATTGTCAATGATACAGACAGGTACAACAGGGCAATTACTGGCCAATTTTGAGTGGCATTCTATGACAGTAGAGCGCAGGGACAATCAGGTCTTGAAATATAGTCTTCATATACGGCATTTCAGAGAGACGAATGAAAATCCACAATGTGTACGGGTACTTTTGGGTTTCCTTGTGAAAATGGAAAGAAAATTCTTGACAGAGGTAAAATATCAAGACTGAATACAGTCTGTTTAAGGTTTTTGGACATACTGTAAATTTCATATTGTACTGTACCTGCCTATTTGATATAGAAAGCATTACAAATGTTAAAATAAAAAATAGTTAAAATTTCCATCAAAATCCATCAAGTATTAATCATTTCACAAGAAAATTACTGTTTTTGCACTTGCATTATGAATAAACATGAGCTACACATATGCAAATTTGTGACATGGAAAAAGGGACTCGTAAGATATGTCTTTACAAGTATGTTATCATTTGTCCGCTTAAAGGGAGAAGGCAGTCGCCCCAAGTTTATTTTCAAAAATTTACTAAATCTTACATATCTCCTCTTATTTCTCTCACAAGAATTTTTTGTAATGTTTCCTGATAAAATCATTGAATATTGAAGGTAAACCAAGGAGTTATTCTGCATAAATTTAAGAAATAAGTGACAAAAATATTGTCACATGATTGATCTGAGCCATTCCTGAACTAGTGTAGCAGGGTACACTAACTCAAATTGGAGGGACTGCATTTTCCCTTTAACCTTCATTCCAAGGATAAGTACTAATGTTGGCATGTCCTGAGTGGATTGGTTTGGGAGTACTGTGCTGTACCTGTTGACTACAGTACTTTGAAAATGTCCACATTAAAAACCAAAGTAGAAACTACTGTAGTCGGCTGGCAAGCATTTATTAAGGATTAACAAAAGAAATTCAGACCCTGTGCAACAAACCCACCTCACTTTTTTTTCATAGCAAGTGAGAAATCTCAGAAAGGTTCAAACAAAAAAAAAAACATTCAAGTAATTCCACTGGACTTTTTCTCATCATTAAGAAAAACAGCTGTTTTGGTTACAAGTCCACAGACACAAAGAGATGTGATGTACAGTACAGTTATGTACGGTCAAGAAAGAACCAGTCTATATAATTGTCAGGGACCATAACCATCAAGACACTGCAAAAAGTAGATGACCATTTCTTTGGAGAAGTGAGGCGACTTACAAAATGCACCAATAGATGTCATGCCAATTTTTGAATGATGCAGTCCCTTATAAACACTCTGCAACTGCTCATTTGAAAATACTCAATAAAATAAGTATACAGTAGCAGCTACATGTACTTTACTGTAGCTCTCACCAATCGAACCGTTTCTCTGCATTACATACAGTACGATGAAGTATTGTAATTTGCATTCTGGAGTTACTGTGCACTTCAGCTACTTAACTTGTCCCCTATCATCAAATTGGCATGTAGGTAAAATCCAAATTTTCAAGGACAAGCTACCTGTAAAGTGCATGGGCAACTACAGTGTTAATATGGGAAGCTGGGAGGCTCCTTCCTGACATGTTTTGGTAAACTTGGAGAAAATTTTGTCAATTGGAAGGAAATTTACCCTTTTTGTACATGATACAGTATTATGTTAGGAATTGTGGAAAATTTGATGAACTTCCTGGGAAATAAACCTTTTTTTGCAGCCCTGGTATTACAGTTGGCAAAGCTTTAACTGCAGCACTTTGTGCCAGTGGCATTGTGGTTTTCCTCATGTAATGGCCCAGTATACAGTATATAAAGAAATTGCACTCAACAGGAACTTAAAGTACAGTACAGTTGATGAAAATTCCAAATTCTGTAGTGTAACAGTTCTGGTTTTATATGTTAGTACCCCTGAGAGTGACAAACTGGGTAAACAACACTTTTGTGATTGGACATGTCAGCACGAGTAAAGAAAGAAAACTTTAATGGAAACTGTTCTTTTTGTAGGAGAACCCTGCAATGCTCAAAACTTTGAAAGAGTGCTCGGTTTCTGCCAAGACAAGACAAGGGCAAGTATGACGTCATAAACTTACCCGAGCTCACTATACAGTACTCTAGCTGACTTGCACATTATAAAGTCCAAGTACTATGATTGAAGGTAAGCCTTAAAAATGTTTATACCTGTCTAGTAAATAATGTCTAACACAATAAAAATTGTAAAATGGAAACTTTGGCTTATTTTTGCTGGCCTTTTGGTGAACATGAAGTTTTAACCTTTGTAAGGCAGATTATCATGGTTTCCTGACACACAATCTACAGTACCGTACAGTTTAACAAGTGGAAAAATTACACTCACATACGATTATACAGTATACTGACTGCAAACATAAGTCATGCTCATATGAAACCTAGCTGTCTGACCGGGTGGAACGGCAACTACTGCTGGGCCAATTGTAAGGAGTGGCTACTGTATGTTTTCATTTTTTACAGTCATGAATACAAATTTCACCAGGATGAACAGTAGCTCATTGACCCTTTTTGGTTTAGAAGCTACATAAAATTGCTCAATGAGCTACATGGTTGCACCAGTAATGCCTAGCATCTTCAATTTTAGCAAAGAATAAGAAAGCTTACGTCTGCAGTCAGTATATATAGTTGTGTGCGAGTGTAATGGAAGTATTCTTTGTACAGTTACCTATGTTTTAGGAGGGGGCAAGGGTGAGGGGTTCTTAGTTTCTGTTTTTCCTTTTTTCTTGAGTTATGATATACTTTCTATAAGCCCCTTGGCTTTTAGTTGCACCTACTTTCACTTCTCATAATTTTAATTGTTACATTGAAATTGTTACTGCACTTAGAGTGGAAAAACAACAGTAAATGGAAAAGAAATGTTCAAGCACTATTGACTACTAATGTTCCAGTCCAAAATGCAGTGGGGGAAGTATGCTTTTGCCCCCCTTCAGTCAAGGGATGAATACCTCTTATTTGTTCCCTCTGTGAAAAATATAAAAAATTGCCCAATATATTGCACCACATGTATCAATCAGGGTTCCTCCATATTCTAATGACTTTTCAATGCTGTTCCTAAGATTAGGCAGGGAAACTTTGAAAAAAAAAAAAAAAAAAATTGTAAATGGTTGCATTGCTACAGAGCTCTAGATAGGAAATGGTAAAAATTTTTTACTACATACGTATGCACAGTAATAATTATTACATGCGTACCTAATATTATTACCTATGTACGTAATAATATCACGTCTGTACGTCACAATATAACGTATGTACGTAATATTATTATGGACGTACGCAATAAAAATTTTTTTACCATATCCTATCTAAAGCTTGCTACACTACAGCTCATGCCAACATCAATGGACTACAAAAGATTTGGGCCACTCCAGTATAATCTACTTACAGTACAACCATTGCAGGAATTGTGACTCCTACAGTGCTCAAATTTCTCAATAAACAACATTATTCTACCATTAGTGATGGCACACATATAATGTTGCACAGCAGATTAAGTTACAAAGATGAAGCACTTACTAGCAAAACATCCTTTAGTAGGACTATTATAAACCAATAAACTGAATATTGAAGACTTATGGATCATAATGTTTAACTGATGGGAAAACATAGATAGCAATGATTTAAAGGGTAGACAAAAGCCAAGTCTTTTTTGCAGAATAACTAAAACTTGCATTTAAGATCAAAGATAAAGCCTTTAAAGGTCAGAAGTAGTCGCCCCAAACTTATTTTGAAACAATAGCTAAATGTCACAGATTTCTTCTTGTTTCTGTTCCAAGTATCTTTCATGATATCTTAGGACATGAATATTGCATATTCAAGGTAAACCAAGCAGTTGCTCCTTCAAAATAATTACAATTAAGTGAGAAAATACTGTCACATGATTCTCAAGAGCCATTCAGGAAATAGTCTACTATAAAATTCTTTATTGGGGTGACTGCATTCTCCCTTTACGGAAACAAAAATGATGTTTGTGCATATTTTTGGGCAGTATTTACTGAAAATGCTTTAGAGATGCCTTAATATACAGTTGTGGTGCCAAATGACATTACCAGCCAGGAGTCACAAACACAAAATGAATTGCTTCACCAGCCCACCACTAGAATACTGTTAAGTACACCAATTCAGTACTCTAGGCCTACTTGTACACTTTAATACTTGACAAAGTGAAGTCCTTCCATACTGTACACAAAGCCTCTGAAAAGGTAGTTCTAAATTTCTTCAAACCATTACTGTACATACTCTGCTGTTTAAAAGGAAACCATTATTGCCCTCATTTGCTTCTCTTCCCTCACTTCAAAATGCCCAGTGACTTTTCCATGACATTCTAATTTTTGAAATAGTTTGTGACATCTCCAAACTTAGAACTGTACTCTTTCAAAAATTTTGGGGCTGTCAAATCAATATTTCTCTTTAGTTCAGAACAACCTTTTCTATTTCAAATGCTTGATAATTAATATTTTAAAAGTATACTTGGCAGTTGACATGCTATGCTGGTATAAAATAGCCTTTACAACACTATCCACAAATTCACTCAGATAGTACAATGTATTGCACTCAGTTTCACACATTACATACAGTATGCATGATGTCACAGCATAGCCTAATCCTTTTTTCCATCCATACAGTATTACCATGATCTCCACTTGGGGTGTTTCCTCCAAGATGTGGACATGAAGTTGACTTACTCCTTCACCTGACCTACTTTTGAGGATTTGCAAAATGATATTGCAAAATGATATAATTTAAGAAATGATCAGTAAAGTGCATGCAGTCACACAGTTTTGTAAATTTGATAGACTTGCATATGCAGTTGAGTTAGATCAGATTTAACGACACATCAACTTGAATGTGTTATACTGTATAGTGTCAACTAGACAAAAAGTAAAGTTTAAATACGGTTTCAAATACGGTTCAAGTTCAAGTTCCGTTTCAAATACAGTGCAAGTCCTTCCCTTTAGTTGCCTCTGGGCACATTCTACAACCCCCAGCCCACAGGGAGTGCATATGCTGTTGAATACAAATTAATACAAATTTTGCACACAATTCAAAAGAGCCAGAATAGTTTGGCAGATGAAGTAGTATTTAAGTGCACTCAATGATAGAGCTACTGTACAGTAGTTAATCTGTAATATGTATTATCTAATTGTTAACATCAGTTTGAGATGCTTTCGTATATATTATCCATTTTGTTCAACATTATTAACCCATTTACAGTATCTTTAACATCACGTTTGTTTTGCTGCCATGTTGGAGAAATATGTAAAGAGTTTGCAAAGCAGTATGCACCCACCAATGTGTACACTGTACAGTAGACACTATTTAATTGGTCACTTCACAGAACTGCCATATAGTGTATTGATGTATACATGTATACCAGAAACCAGGGATTGGTAGTTATGAGATTTTGTTGGCTTGAAACATTTCAAAATCAACACCAAATGACATTTTGGCACCAAGAAGGCATTTTCACAGGAACTACTTAAGTCCTTAAAAATACACCCCTTTTGTCCATAATTACCTCAAAAAACTATGAAAATCTGCATAATTTATGCTCAATATTTCTTACCAACAGCGCTAGCACAAATGGATACATAATTACGGTCAGTTTCGTAAAAAATGTTGTTTGACAAGCAGTTCACAATTTTTGAGCAACTCGTGTCTGCTTCGAGTATCAATGCCAATAAATTTGAATTTGACATTTTGCAATCATACTGATTGCTAAATTGGGTGGGGGGGGGAGTTAATTCCAATTTTAGAGAGTGAATGTCTGGAAATTACACTTTCAAATTAGTAAATAATTTGAAGCAATTTAAAAGAACTGTATACACCCCTACTCTCTCCACCCTCAGATCTAGTCCTTAAAGGGGAAATCTTCTCATCCCAGGCATTTCCATTTCTCCCAACTAAGTTACTTCTAGCCCAGCTCATAACTGTCTTTAGCTTCTTGTGCAGACACAAACATACTGTAGTTAATTGCTTAAGGACATATCCTGGTAAGTATAAAAGCCCTAATGTGTAATCAAAACACTCTCTGTGCATGCTGTG
This sequence comes from Holothuria glaberrima, assembly GCA_009936505.3. Classification (NCBI taxonomy): domain Eukaryota; kingdom Metazoa; phylum Echinodermata; class Holothuroidea; order Aspidochirotida; family Holothuriidae; genus Holothuria; species Holothuria glaberrima. Next base: position 9,688 of record WURT03113122.1, read on the forward strand.
TAATATGAGCTGCTAAGATGCATCTTTTGAATTTTGTAACTCTGATGCCAATTAAAAAGTAGTCACCAAACTAAGACTTTTGCTTACCCCCAAGTACTGTAAAAGTCATACTTGGGACGATGCAAATCCCTCTTTAATGAAAATGCCTGGCAACACCAATCCTGTCAGTAGGCCTTGAATTAATAACTGATAGCAATGACAGCATACAGTATGGTGCCTTGCATGTTTTTCAGATCCTTATCTGCCCCCTTCCGCTTACTTGAAATTAACTTTAATGTTGGTCTTATCCATTGTTGTCACACTGTGGGAACAAATTCTCTAGTTTTCGTCATTTTCGGAATCCTTCCACAATTTCTCATTGGCTCCTAACACAGTAACACAGGCCATATTGGCCTTGACCCTTGCTAAACTTTGCAAGAACTTTGACTTGATTCCCTGTCTTTTATAAGAAAATGGAAGGCAATATCTGATCCCCCCCCCTGGCTCCTCACCCCTCCCCCAACAAAAAGCCACACAACTTCCATTATTTCATTAAAGGCCTGCCAGTTATACACAAAACAAAAAATTGCTATAAAACTGTCATCAGCAATCCAATTTACCTTTCACGTGATTTCTTCTTCCTATCATAACTTTTATCATCTTCATCTTCAATTTCATCCTCTTCCTCTTGTCTGTAAGATTCAACCTTTGACCTCTTCTCACCCTGTAGTTCATCTAACTGTGCTTCTTTTAGCTGCCTCTTCCTCTGTGCCAAAACATCCAGCCCAAGGAGAGACCCCTTGGGAAGAAGGGGTTTCTTAAAGTCATCTTTGGCAGAAGTTTCTTTAGATTTTTTCTTCACAACAAGTCCACCTGTTTGAATAGTTGTACCCTCCAGTCGGTGGAGGGATTCGCTGTCTGCCATTCAAATGTGAATTTCTTGCACGTTTGAATGTAAAAAATTACCGTTCATCTGAAAAGGATAAAAACCTTAATCTGTCATCATCTGCAAATTTGTACTAACATCCAAATCTTCATTTCCCTACCTTCTCCTAAGTTCAATCATTAAAAGGTGTATTCACAGTAAAATGGTTGAGTTGGGATGGACATTTACCCTAAACCTGCAGAAAGAGGAAAAGGAGCCACATTGAATGGATTCAAATAAAGTTTGGCAGGCTAGGAAGCAGCACATTACAAACAGAATGCTCCTTTTGTGATGGTGCAATTTGATCCCATGTTAATGTGGTACTGCATGTATAAAACCTAAAAGAGGCTGGAGGGTCCTCCTCTAGGAAAAGGTGATACTGTAGGTAAACTTTTAGACCTGATTTCCTGTCATCTGGAAATTAAGAAAAATTACATTAAACACAAATAGCAGGGCTGGAAATGAGACATCATGAGGGAAAGGGCATCTTCTTTTTAGCTTTCAGGGTACATTTATACATCTCAAAGGATATCAAGGCCAAACAGAAAATTTTGTATTATCCGGTATGGCTGTATTTTGTTAGACAGGGCAGGAAGGCCAAAGTGGCCTTAAAAATTATGCCATTTTGTAGAGCACAAAGACCACTGCAAAAAGTATGAGGGCCTTGGCCTCGATGACTTTCCTTTATTTCCAGTCCTGAAACAAAGAAATATTTATATCAAAACATGCATTTATATTGTACCTTATCACCATTCTGGAATTTTGAAAGGCTAGTCGCTCCATGATCATCATTTACATTATATTCTTTATGCATCACAATGGCCAAGACCTTCGGGGTTCTTCCCACTGTGCCATTAAATTTTGCAAAAGGAGAATTTTCAAGATTTAATTCACTGTAGATTTGATACAGTATGTACAGGCTTCTCACTGTAGTCTGTGCATTTTGGTAAAAAGGAGATGCAGTTATCTCATTTTCAACCTGAAGGGAACTTGAAACAAGCACACATGACACCATGAGTTCCTAAGAATTACTGTAGTTTATAGTCTAGTTTCACCTTAAAGTTACAGTAACATTGAATTAATCTTGCTACTCAATAATTTCATGTTTTTCTTATGTGAAAGAATTAGACACGCACAAATTTTACACATTTCCCATGGCTAACTGAACCAACTGCATGGTCAAGTAGTTACAGCATCCGGCTTGCAGCCGGAAGGTGAGGGGTTTGAATCCTGGCCGGGTCATATACCAAAGACTTTAACTAGAAAGCCAAAAGGCTTAGTGATCCCTGGCCAATGATATATTGTAACAAGCATGAATTGCACACATGACAAGTATGAGATGCTTGTGACTTAAAATGATTTTTCACCTCCCCTTATTTCAAAAGCCCAATGGGCACACTGGTTCTTTGCT
>WURT03113133.1:0-12002 GCA_009936505.3 Holothuria glaberrima
GGGGTCAAACTCCAAAAACCATGTTAACACAATATCTCAAGCTAGGAAGCTTGGATTGATTTCATACTTAGTATGTAGATGCATTATGGTAAGAGGATGAACACTCTTGTTTTGGCGGGGGTCAAAGGTCATCTGAGGTCACAGGGGGTCAAACTCCAAAAACCATGTTAACACAATATCTCAAGCTAGGAAGCTTGGATTGATTTCATACATAGTATGTAGATGCGTTATGGTTGGAGGGAGAACCTATTGTTATTAGCGGAGGTCAAAGGTCATCTGGGGTCACCAGGGGTCAAAGCCTGAAAACCTTGTTAAACACAATATCTCAAGGTACGAAGCTTGGATTGGTTTTATACTTAGTATGTAGATGCGTTATGGTGAGAGGAAGAACCCTATTGTTTTTTGGCAGGGGTCAAGGTCATCTGGGGTTACTGGGGTCAATCTCCAAAAACCTTGTTAACATGATATTTCAAGGTATGGAGCTCGGATTGATTTCATACTTAGTACAGTATGTAGATGTGGTATGGTGAGTGGAAGAACCCTATTGTTTTTGGCAGGGGTCAAAGGTCATCTTGGGTCACCAGGGGTCAAAGCCTGAAAACCTTTTTAACACGATGTCTCGAAGTAGGAAGCTTGGATTGATTACGTACTTAGTATGTAGATGTATTATGTTAAAAGAAAGAACCCTAAAAAGGAAAATTTCCCAAGAGTTCCCAAGATCTTGACCTGAGATCACCACAGGTCAAAAAGCAAATATTTTCAAGAATTTACAAGATCGTCATTTGGGGTCTGCAAAGGTCAAAATGCAAAATTTCCCAAGAATTCCCAACATCAAATATGAACACAAAACTTTATTTTTCCAACACCCTAAGACAGCATTTTACCAGTGACTGAAAGAAATGGGATAACATAGCATTATTGTGAATAAAACGTACAGTATGCATCATGGAAACCTCATTGCATTTTTGCATTCTGGTTTAAAAGTAACAACATCATAGGGAGCAAAGGTGTGGACCCACCACCCTAATACAAGACCAAACCAAGACCACCTGAAACTAAAGTCAGTTTCAGGTGGTCTCAGTAATCTGGTATGAGTTTCAGGGGGTCTGTTTCAGGCAAACCAAAAAAACTAAAGAGAATGTATAGTAGGTGTGAATTTTAACCCTTTAACGCCATACTTCAAGCACCAGTCAACTGCCCCTCCATTCCTAAATGCCCAAACCATTGGTGGTTGTTTTTGAGTAGAGGATTAAGCTCTTTAAGAGGTTCACATGAATCATCACTTATTTCTTTTCTGTATATTTTGAGATCTTGCAATTTGCAATCATGGAGAAAGTCCTATGAAATGTAATTTTCATCCAGTCAAATCTGGCTTTAGTTTTTACTTGGATTGGTCTGAGGTGGTCTAACATGATCAGCAAGTTGCTCATTGAATGTCTTACTCTTTTACCATGATACACAATATGCTAATGACAAAAAATTCAATTGCCTTCATTGCATGGATTTTAGGAAAATGAAGAAAGTTTGTAGAATGTTAAGATAACAAAAGTGTCCATTATTAGGGGAGTAACCTCCATGTTTGGGCCAATTCTTTTGAATCATTAATACCTTTTACAGGTCATTCATAGGGGCATAAAATGCATAAAAGCATAAAATGTCCGTCATCTTATTTACGGAGAAGTTACAGGCCCAAATTTTTAAATAACTTGAAAGGAACTCTGATTAGTGGCTTATCAGATTTATGCTAAGATTGGAGTGTAATACACAGATCCATTATAATATAGCCAACTAGATGAGTACTGGATGTTATACATACCTTTTCTCCCATTTTTCAGCTGTCCCAACCAGTAAACGCCCTCATGTTGTCAGCACAGTCGGTGGTCTGCGTCGAGCATCAAGGACCTCCTCTGGTGGTCGCAGAAGGAGAAGCAACAGTAACAGCTCACGTTCATCTCGAAAAAGTAGCTCGAGTTCTAACTCTATCAAGTCAAGCCCTGGTAGTCAACAGCGTTTCAACATAAGAAGTTCACAGGAAAGTTTGGATGGTTTTGGAGGACAGTCATTTGACCCTCGCAAAGGGGAAGGTCAAGGGGAATTTGGGTCAAAGGTCATGCCATTGGACAATCCGTTGCTGGTGGATTTGAGTACAGCGACAGCTCCACCTGCAGCTGAAGTTGATCCGTTTGGTGCTGCTCCTTTCAGGCCCCCAGTGGCCAAAGTGACCACGGGGTAATGGAAAGGAGGTTTTGGTCAGTCTTGCCTGAAAGGGCTTTCAGTGCAAAGTGTTTTATATAGGAAGGAAATCCACAGAAAGCCAGGAAATGTAGCGCTCCCTAAATGAATAGAGGATTCTCCTCAACTGTGTATAAAAGTATAAATTCATATCAAGTGGGCATCTTGTCAACATTTCCTATGTGTAATAAGAAAGCCATGACTTAAAGATATCTATACATATATATATGAACATGGCTAAGCTAGGAGTTGCATACTGAATGCATGAATTGCAATAACAAAGGCTTTAACTTTGTATAGGTGTCCATAACTATTGTTGCTTTGGTCAAGAGGGTCAGTGAGTCAAAAAAGGAAGTTCAGAAAACCAATTCAGTTACACAGGGTTCATTTTCATACTGTTGTTTGTGGGAAATATTACTTTGTAAAAATTGAAGTTATTTCATGTCAAGTGACAAAAACGAATCACATGGGAGGAAAATTCACAAACATCAAGAATCTTGCCACAGTGATATTTTGTTCCCTGGGATGATATTATGTTTGCCACAAAGGGTTGCAACAGTGAATAATGCACCCTGTCTTGTCCTTTAAGTTATAATATGATATGATGTGGGAGCTATGAATATGTATAAGATCCCAGATTTCTTTGAGGTTAGTGTATTGTTTCCAACAAGTATTATGTGTGCAGCTATGGGACTGAATTACTAGAGTACTCTGTGAGGATGTACAGGTTATAGTGTCAGGAGGATAACAAAAACTTACCCATTACAGGAATATTACCATATTTATCATATATGGAGTAACATAATAGCATTTATGTATCTTTACCAAGATCATTTAAAATTCGCGGTGTGCCCTAATAGCATTTACAGGCTGCAGTATGTGTACCAAGATCATTTAAAATTCATAGTGTGCACCCTGCAGAACATTTACCTAATTTACCACATATGGAGTCCCCTTATAGCATTTACATCCTGCAGTGTCCGTACCAAGATCATTTAAAATATATAGTGTGCACCCTCTAGAAAGTTTACCTCATGTACCACATGTGGAATCCTCCTATTCAGCAGTTACAGGCTGCATAACCTGCATCTAGGTTATTAAAAATTCATGTGCACCCTGCAGAAATTTAACATATATATATAGACCATACTTAACATGTAAGGAGTAACCCCTTGAGGTTCGCAGACTGCAGTATCTCAACCAAGACCATATAATAAAAAAAAAACATCTTTTCTGTACTCCAAAACCATCAAGTATTGGATCGATTGCAGACTGTTCTTGGCGTGCCTGGTACATCAAAATTATTTGACATGTAGACATGGGGAGGTAGTTCCTTGATTTTTCTATCTGTGAAATGGGTGCTAAGTCTAAAAGGTATGGTCTTATCATTCAGATATTCAGGAAGGTTACTGCTCCTGGCAAGGATTGATAGTTCTACAGGTAGGCATCTTAAGCATGGTAACCTCCAGTCCATTAAAAGCATGAAAGTACTTTGTAAACCTGTAAGGTTATGCAAAGGTCTACATAGAATAATATTTAATAATATTTTATTTTTAATGCACCAATATCTAGGCAATCCTTATCAAAGGTGAAGCGCAATATTACCCCTGCTTAACTACAAATCATCTTAGAGACAATCCCTCCAGTGTAGCAACAGCTCTTGCAGTGTGCCTCATGACAATTTATCTCAGAGGTACCCAGTAACTCCTAGAGGCAATCAAGATAAAATGCCTTGCCCAAGGACACAACATATGACCAAGGCAGGATTCAAACCAGCAATCCTTAGATCACAAGTCCAACACTTAAATCAATAAGCCGCCATGCTCTCAAGACTGCTTTAAACAAATAATCTGATCACAGCTCACGAAGGAATCGAATGAAGCAAGAAGGTCAAAGGCTAAATTAACGAGGAAGTCATATTCGGATGTTAATGAAAAATTAAGATAGGGCTCTGAATAAAGCTAGTGGTAAATTCAAGTGATCTGAATTAAAATGATTGCAGCCTCTGTTATTTCATTAATGTAAGGAGAAATGGCCTGTAAAAAGGGAATGGCTGGTGTTTGATTGTGGCAAGAAATTGCTCTGTTTCTAGTCAAATGAAATATATTATAAAATGCAAGGCTGATAAAAAGAAGTAAGCTTTGTAAGTTATCATTTGATGCTTTTCATTATGTCAATGGGTCAGATTTTCAAAGTAGACATCTCCAGACAATTTAAGGGCAAAACATAACACTGAAATCCTTAGAAGTGAATGTTTTATCAAAAAGGGGAGACATTTGTCCAAATGTTTATCAAAACTGTAGATGGTACTGTTGAGAAGTGGACTACACCTCATGATGCCTGCCGAGAAATGTTATCAGTTTGCCGTCATTCTAACTTACTACAGTCACAGACTTCTTTCAAATGGAATAGTAAGAACAGGGCAAACTATGGTTTGACTTTACCCCTGTTGGTATCTTAGCATACTTCAAAAGGAATTTATATTCACCTGAAAAGTCAAGTGAAGAGACTGTTTCGAATGCAGAGTTCCCACACAGTAGGGAAAATGGCAAAAATAGTCTGGAAAAATTTTGGAATTTTCAAAAAATTCTTGTAAAGACTTTTAAAGTCCTTCAATTTTGAGTGTTTTATTTGGAAATGTTGCCACATTGTCAAGAGGATCAAAACTGCACACACGCTGTACTTGAGATGTGGCCACAGTCTATAAATGCATAAAGGTGTGCAATTTTGCTGGAGGAGAGACCTGTAACACATGGTTCAGTTTATGGAAGTCTTTAATTTTGTTCAGACGTGAGGGAACTGCAAATGAAAATAAAATCTTTCAGCAAATTGTTGCAGTATCTAACAGCTTTTGTTATGCATCACAGAAGTTGTACAGAGCTGATACTGTTTGTTCATTCAGCCCCAGGTTTTCATCTATATAAAAAGTAAGAGTTATTTTTTTTCTTTTTTTTTGCTATAATTGTGTTTACGTATTTACTGTTATTCAAGTACCATTGATTATTGTACTCATTCTTCAGAGGCACGTGCCTGATGTAACATAAGACATTTTTATTTTGTGTAAATTGTGTTACTGAATTCAATGTTAGATGCCTCGTTGCTCACTTCAGCCACTTTTCTCCTGTCATGAACAAACAACAATGATAATAATATTAATTAAAATAATATTTGAGTTTTTATTATGCTTTGCACCAGTAATAGTCTCTAAGCACTTTTCAAATGTTTCCCTAAAGTTTTCTTGTCTTAAGATAATCAAGCCCCCTGGTAGACTAAACAACCTGGCAATTGTTGCAGTGCTGATGGCAAATACAAAACCCCAGACTTGCCATTATTTTTGTTCAACTGTTTTGTGCTGGACACTAATTATGCAGGTTCTAGGCACCATTTTAACTGGTTTGGTGTGACCCAAGTGGGGTTTGATAGTTACTCAGCATTCCAGCTGTATGGTAGATGCTCTATTTCATTTGTCTCTTCAGTGGAGATACTGCCAGGCTCTCATGCATTATCTAGCAGCTTTATCAGAACAAAAAATAATACTGTGGATTTGTAGCTAGCTTTCATTCATAATTTATAAGGCTCTCTATAAATTGTTCACAACTTGTTCATTCCAAAAGCCAGTCTCAGGCACCATGGGGCTATACAACCTGACTGCTAGTTAGGTGCATGTGGTTGTATAGTGTGTTCATCACCTCATTCCACACTTCGTAACATGATGAGCCCCAAGGCAGATGGCAGCGGCTTCCGTGCTTGGCATCTTTGATACAACTTTAGCCGGATTTGACTCCTAGGCTTTTAAGATGAGTGGTGGTGAATGCTCTTACCACTAAACTGGTGACGACTCGAAATAATCTTGAACCTAAATATCTTGTAATTGCTTCTTTTATTTGGTATTTCATTTTAATGCTGACAGAAACAGCACTTGCAGAGATAAATATCTGCTTCCAATTTTCTGAGAAGGGTTTTTTCCAGATGACCATATTTGTCACATGACGGAAATGATACCAAAGTTAATGTTTAATACACAACATTGTAATGTAAACTTGCTTTTTTCATTTTGTAGGTTAGGCTAGATGATGTTTGTACTTTTCCCAGCATTTAACTTTTCATTTGATCAGATAAAGGTGCCAATCCTTCAGTTGTCTGTTTTGGTTTTCAGACACTTTGTGTTAACAAATTTTATCATTCAATGGTAAAGTAAGGCATGATTTATAATTACTCCTATGTTTGCTATTGTTTCAAGTCCTACTTTTAACACTCCAAGGTTCTTTTTTTTGTTTTTGCAATTCAGGTTTGGAAAAAAGGTCACTCAGTTTCATTAGTTCTTAAGTGTGCTAAGGTTGAAAAATCATATCTGTGAAGTGACATTGTAGGGACAATTGTTGAGTTGGGATAGTTCTCACTAGCTCACATATCTTATGAACAATGAAAATTGTCAACTATTCTACTATTTAGTTATGGTTACTAAGTGGCAAATCCTTTGATTTCCTTGACAAATTGTGAAACTTCATTATTCGTGTGCAATGTATCGTTACATTGGCATTTAAAATGTATCTTTACATGGGCAGGAATGAAAAATTTACAAAATGGTCGTGGCTTGGTACAAAATTTACTGGATGTGCAATATAGGGATCACTCTGCCTTTGAAATAGCAAATCATGATTACTGGAAAAGATTATAGGTAATTCACTTCCCCTATAGCACCTTTTCCTTTTCACTATTCTTGGATTACTGGGTCACCATGGAAAGAATTTATTGAAAATGTAGCGAAGTGATGTAATTTGCCCTCCCTAGTAACATATTTATTATACCATTTAGGAGATGATTACAGTTGAGACTCAATGTGGAATACTCCAAAAAGGTGCTCCAAGTATTCTTACAGCTTCTCTCTCACATTTGGAACATATGACTGGACAACCAATGTGGGGAGAGAAATCTTCTATTGATTTCATCACCAACTTATAGTTAGACATTTTAAGAGGTGGGAAAAAACCTGTAGGTCCTCATGGTTTGATATCATTCATAGAACTCAATTACAAGTGCTAACGAACGGAATGATATATGTGTGATTTGTTTCGTGTACTAAAGAAATGGTTTCATTGAAGAGTGATCTTAGAGATCTTAAATTGCTGTAACTCTGTCCAAATTATGTGAGGTACCATGGCTGATAGAAGTTAGGTCTCCAATTGAGTTGTAAATATGAGGTAATAAAGTACTTTCAAGCTTTCTTTCGAACTTTTGATCATATGACTTAACATATTCAAAAATTATCTGGAAGTGAAGAAATGTTAGGAATTAACAAAGCAAGTAACAATATGAAAAATAGCAGTAGCTTAATTGTGTATTGACTAGCATTGTACCCAATTTGCCATGGTGCCTCGTATGTAATTGGAACAGTGGTTTGTTAGTTCCATGTCACTGCTATATCATAGTGGAAGGACTTAGTCTGACTTGTGTCCTCATTTTCCTATAGATACCAACATACATTGGCAGATCATTGATACCCAAAAGTTGAAAGGTACCTGGGCAAGAGGCTGCTCTCTTAATAGGGCCGATGTGTGCTGTCTCGGGAGAAATTTTATGGCTGGCTAACACTAACCCTAATCTCTAACTAATCCCTAACCTTAACAAAGGGTACAATCGATACAATACAATACCATCAACCAATCAGGAAATCTTACGAGACAGTGCACATCATCTGTCTTAATATGGTTTATGTGTAATAGTAGAAGTATGTGCTGTGGGAAGTAGCACTCTTGAAGTGAAGTGAGGGCGCAAGTCATGAAACTCGGGTGGATCAAGCACATGTTACTACAGTCCCACTGCTTAGTTTCATGGCTTCCACCTTTTCTAGGTTGCTATGTATATTTCTATGAGTATTTCTTCAAATCAGCATCCATAAATTGTGTGTCTGCTTTGTAGAACTGGTGAGTTTTCATTATTTTTGAGCATGTTCCGAGATGAATCCTTTTTTCCTGTAAAAAGCAAGTATTAACAATTTTTTGTAGTACTTGCAACGGTTGGTCTGAATAAGTATTAGCTGCTCACACGGGTTCCTCTTGGCACATCCCCCTCCAACCTTGGCAAGTACAGTCATCATTGAACCACTCAGGAGCACAGGATTTGGCTGATGGGCTAAACTGACACATATGTCAATATTTAAATTAGTCTACTATCATATTACAGAAAAAGGTGAATAACAAAAGAGGCAGAGGACAAAGTGAGATTTGTGAACCTAATTTGAATTGTCATACAAATTTTGGGCGTTTCTTACATACACAGCGTAACAGGCAACCACAATAGTATGTTAATTACTATATGGGTTTATTCTCGGTAATGTCATCATTTTAGGACGTAAAATTATGTAAACGAATTCAAGCTTATGTTCATGGAATTTTATGGAACGAACTCAAGCTGAAGTTTATGGAATTTCCATTTCTTGTTTATCAGATCCGGATATCTTGCCTATGCTACACCTGTGTTACAATTGATTCATACGCCAGAGGTGTTTCCCCTGACAAATGCTAATGAACCATATATGGTAAAATTACCATTGCTTTCCTTAACCCATGTATGATATGTTGGAATTTTGATAGCAACAGCATATTTAATGTAGCCTAGGAGTCCCACTAAACACTTGCTGGAAGTCATTTGTTACATTGTACGCAAAGGATTCAGAGAGGCTTTCCAGGGTGTTGTCTTCTTTGAGATTCACTTTCCATAAAGTATTAATGTCATTTGCATAACCATACCTGTGAGGGGTTAAGGGGGGGGGTAGCAAAGCATTGTCATAGGAGATAAGTTTTGTCTGTCTTGCTATTATTTTTGGTTTCCTTCCGTATTTGGCTGTGGAAATATAAGGGTGATGTTACTTGTTTCCCCTGCTGGTTACAGTTTTAATTCATCTGATCCCATTTGACTCTAGACACAGGGTGCATGCAATGACTGTGAAGCAGTGTAATGTTAACGCATGTATTTTGGATTGAAATATAATGTATGAAATATACAGTTATAAGAACAAATATTACTAGCTAATCATTTTTCCCATTTTCCATGCATCTGTAGCTAAGGTAGTAATCTTACCTTTTCAGCTATCGACTGTTGCATTTTTACCTCATCTTTAGTTTGCAGGCCCATAGCCTAAGTGTGAAAGAAGGGCACACAGTCTAAAAATAATTGCCTTAGGTTTTCAACTTTTGGCTGACGAAGGAACTTTTGCGTCAGCCAGTCTCTCCTGAAAACGTTCCCAATCCAGGCCTACAAGTATCTTTTTAACGGGTTGGTCCGACCCAGGGTAACAAAACGGTGGTACGGCATCAAAAGGCTGACTCAGGGGCGTAGCTAGAATGAAATTTTCAGGGTACCTTGGTATCATATGAGGGGGGTGTCACGGCATTGATCGTCGTCCTGGGGAGGGTTGTCCCCTTCCTCTTTGAGAAAATTGTGAAAGGTCAGTTGTCCTTTGATGCAATCTGGTGCTATGTTTTTCATCGTTTTAACTGAATTTTATGTTCAAAAATATTCTTTGATTTCATACGTGCCCAAAATTTGTTTGCTATTTTTTTTAATTCTTACACATTTCTTTTAGGACACAAATTTGGGGGCCTAACAAACATCTGGTGATCCCCCTCCCTCCCGTAGCTTCGTGCCTGGGCTGACTCCTTTTTTTGATGGAGAAACCCGCGCTTAACGAAAGAGTGAAGACAATCGGGGTCAGGGTCGGAGAAACGATTTTAGATATGGACGTCAGGGACCCAGTGGAAGTGTGGAGCGCCCCCAAACCCAATGGGGTTCAGGGGCAACGTCTCAGTGGGGACCAAGGAGCAAAGCCCCTGGAAGCTTTGGGGTATTTACGAAGTTGTCGACTCAAGAATGTAGCACCGAAAGTCAAAGTTTCACCATCTTCAGGATACCTAATAACCTACAACCTACAAAGATTGCAAAAGTCACCCTTACACCATTTTGCATTTTAATAATTACTAGCGGAAGTTCAATTTGATGCTGCAAGAGGCTCGTTTTGTAGGTATTAGGAAGACCGGTGGTATGGGTCGCACAGGGCTTTGAAAGACCTTTGCTACTCAAACTATACTACAGGTTGGAAAAATGAGAAAGCCGAAGTTAACCCGCAGGAAAAAATGAGATTGCATTTTTGAAAACATTTCGACCAAAGCTGTTGCTTCATCGTTCATCGCAAAAGTTATCTCTTTTGTTACAGTTATGTACAATTGTCACCTCTGTCAGTGTGTCATGGATAGCATAGTACGGAAACAGCCACAATGAAATTCACAAATGTATGTTGTCGATTGCCCCAGTACCTAAGTAGCGCATTCGACACTGCAAACTATAGCACGTTTGTCAGTAGGGTGGAATCTGAGTTGGGACTAAGACGGGTCGTTGTAAAATTGGTTCAGTTTAAACTTTATCTAGCTGATACAGTAGCGTAACTCCTATGGGCTCGGAGAGTGCTGAGCCGGGGGCCTCGACCAAAAGGGGGCCCACTACACTGATGCACAGAACAAAAACCAGGCCTAGTAAATTCAAGGTCCAAGAAATTTGGATTGTGCCCGCAATATTTCTTGCTTCAAGAATGGGAAATAAGGATTGAGTTCTTTGGACATATCAGCAATCAAATATCAAAATTTTACGCCCTCCGCACGCATGCCAACGTTGCCGCATGACCAAGTTTCGAAACCGTCAAACATATTTGCATTATTCAAAGGTTAGAGTTCTACACAATTACTCCCGATTGTTCTTGTGCATTGGAGCCATTATGGAGGAGCAGGGTATTGCAAGAAGGCAAAGTAGTGGAATTCAGGGGACGATTGCCTTTTAATTGGCTGATGCATTGTGCTAGGAATTTAAAGTGTCTCAGTGCAAAGTCTGCAAGCAAATTTTGTTATGGGGACGATTTTCTATGCAAAATTTCGGCGCGCTTCGCGCGCTTTCATCACGGTACACACTCCATATCTTATATCTATTACTGGGGCAACAATACATTGTTGTAACCCAAACACTTTTCCGAAAAATTGTACAACTCCGACCTCTTCAGGGACCCCGCTTCAGTAGAGAATCTTAGAGCAATGTTATGATATGAGCAGCACATACAGTAACATTTGCAGTATGCATTTGTTACACACTTTTAATAACGAGTGCCATGCCACAGCCAAAATATCACTAAATAATGATAATTTCTCTGCATGTAATTAACCGAAGGATTTGCCTAAGATACCTGCATTTTGCATCCAAGCCATCTTAAATTACAAAAATTTCTTAAAAATGCACAATTTACACCGACCTTCTGGCCAAATGTATCTAGGGTGGGCTTAAAACACCATCTTCTATAGTGCCCCCAATCGTCAACCTCTGGCGGCGCCACTGGACCTACTGATAGGGGGTCTTTTGGGTCCAGGAGCCTGGGGAACCAGCCTCATCGTTACGCCGCTGAGCTGATAGAACAAGCAGGGTTTGTATCATGGTGCTTTTTCTAATCCTCCTAAACTGTCTTTTGGATTACCCCAGGGTTCTATTGTCAGAGCTTCGGCTTCCACTATTTATATGAAGTGGTAGAAAGTCCATATAGTACGGGGGTCATTCCCCCTCCTACCTCCCCGACGGAATCAACTTGCCTGTCGGTTCCCTTTTAAGATTTTTGCCGAACTTAACTCTTGTACCATTATTGGCATTGCTTCCGAATAACATGATTTAATAGTGTTATTTTTACGCCCAGATAACAATATGCCCAAACAGCGACCGTTATCTGTAGTATATATATA
>WURT03113144.1:0-12002 GCA_009936505.3 Holothuria glaberrima
TCCCTCTCCCCCCCCCTCCCTCTCCCTCTCTCTCCCTCTCTCTCTCCCTCTCTCTCTCTCTCCCCCTCTCTCTCTCCCTCTCTCTCTCTCCCTCTCTCTCTCTCCCTCTCTCTCTCTCCCTCTCTCTCTCTCCCTCTCCCTCTCTCCCTCTCCCTCCCTCCCACACATAATTTACGGCTACCTGGGGAACGCGTAGTATTTTCTCTATATGGTCTAGAGCAGCCGTAAAAGTCACCCTCTTTAACAACAATCTCAAAGAGGTCCAAAGGTCCAGCTTCCTCTTGCTTTGGGCATTTGTTGATAGCGGTGAAATTATTCACCGGCAGCGTTTTACGAGTAGAGAACCTCTGTTGAGAATAATCTTCCTCTGTTATTCAGTGATATTTAGTTCATTTTTTTCTACTGACAGAAGCGTATGGTTATATGTGTATGGCTTCCCTTAAAAATATTTCCTAAACTAAACGAGACTCTCTCAAAACTTTATCGTACTGTTACCTTTTCTGAAAGTACAAGAAATATTCGACGGGTCCATATAGCACTATTAAATATTGAAAAACCTAGTGCTGTGTTTCATCATAGCTAACCTTTTCCTTAAATATACTTTTTCAAAGTCCCCTCGACTCTCTGGCGAAAAACCGAGGGGCGAAACGAAAGGTATATTCCTGAAGAAATCCTGTTCCCCGTTCTGGTCCCGTTCTAGACTGGCTGAAAATAACAGATACCTTTCTTTCAATTTTACTGCCAAAATTTACAAAAAAGGTACAAAACAAGTTAGGAAATATAGATGATATGAGAAAGCAGAAAATATGAGGAAGATATATGGACGGAATAAAAAAACGCTTGTAGGAAGAGTAAACGAAAGGTGTAAACGACTAATTTCAAAGCCTCAAGCATGGGTTACAAGAGAAACAAGAAAGCTAATCCTTAAATACGGTATTAATCAGGTTACCGGACTGACACATCTGAGACTTTTTAACACTTTTGATGTGATATAGAACATTGAAATCAAATTTTCGTCAAAGTAAAAGTAAACTTTCATCAATATCATTTATAAAGAATTGTTCCTGTCACCCAATTTTGAAAGAAATTTACCCTGGGGAGACGGATGAAGTCGGATGTTACTCTCTCCTTAATTTCCATAGAGATAATTTTTTATCACAACGTTAACATCAATCTCCCTCCCTCTCCCTCCCTCTTCCGGGCACTGCGCATGTTTGCAAATCGTTTATCAGATGTGGCATAAGCAGCGAAAGTCTTGCTTGAATAACTTTCGACAGGAACTTGTAGTCACACGCTAGGAGGATTATGAGCCTACGATTTGCAGGGTTTAAAGTTCTTATTCAGAGGCAAATAAGGGTCTTGCATCGACTCAAGAGGATAATGTTAGGTAAACTAGAGTTTTATGCTACTTTTCTACGTAAAAAACGGAGCGAAAAAAGGTGTTTTCTATTTTTAATCAGTTTCTGAAAAATTTACTGTGCTGTATGTAAGGCGTTTTGCACTCTGTCATACTTCGTTTACTACAGGGCCAAAGTACGCTACATACACTAACCATGTGCAAAACTTTACAAGAAACCTCCTTCAGATTAATAAGGCGCGGGTCTAGGGGGCCCAGAGGGTCCCCACCCCCCTGCTCTTGGCCGCCAAAAAAATTTTCAACCATTTTGTTCCCTCTGTTAGGAGAAACTTGGCAAAAAGTGCCTAAAAATCTTCATTTTCAGGCCAAAAAGTTTCCAGATTGAGGTGTTCATTAATCCCTACACCCCACCAGTTTGAATTATAAAAAAAAACATGCGCCAACGAGCTATCTCCGTGAGACTGAGTAGTTTCAAAAGCTGCAGAGGTGTATAAGCAGTGTTTCCACTCTTACCGAAATTACCCGAACTTCGACAAATTTTGGTGTTGCTCGGGAAATTTTCTGGAAAGAGAATAACTTCGGGAAATTTACTGGAAAGAAAATAACTTCGGGAAATTTTCTGGAAAGAGAATAACTTCGGGAATTATCTCGAAATCGTGAAATTGGAAGCAGCATCACCAACACTGGCGTACACGGAGGGGGGGGGGAGGATTGGGCCATGCCCCCCTCACTGATGCCGTTTTTTGTAGTTCCTAAAAATAAGTAATTTTTTAACACAAATATTACTTAAAAAAGGTAGTGAATGTGGCACCAGATTACATATAAGGACACCACATTTTTCAAAAATTTTCAAAGGGGAGGGGGCCACCCTTAGACCCCCAGGCCGGCGATCACACAACATACTGCATACCCCCCTTGAGAGAAGTCCTGGGTACGCCAATGTGCACGACATTGTATCCGAGGGTAGTTAGTTATCCAACATTCAGACCCCCCTGAAAAAAATCCTGGTTCTGCCCCTGGATTTTCATCTAAGACTCTTACCTCCAACCTTCCAACCTTGAATCCCTCCCAGTCCATTCGAATTATATGTTTTCTTTGGATCAGAGTAGTATTTATGCTATCCTTGGTGAATTCATAGAAATTTCGCGGACTTTTCAAAGCAATGCTTGAACGTCGCGCTTACAATATGTGGTCAGAATTTATACAAGGTACTACACCTGTTGTGAAACTCCCACACTCCCGTACCACTGGCCAGAATCATTCGGCCATTTTCCTTTTTCTAAATTTTTGAAATCGGATGAAAATTGGCCCAGATATAATTTCGTTTCGTTGCCTTTTTTGGAGCTAAAACAGCCAATTTGGGGTCATTTTTGGTGGAATTTTTTACATTTTCTCAAAAACTACACAACATTGAGGTGTAATCTACTCAGAGAGCGCTTTTGAAACCTTTGGCTCATCATTAGTAAAAATGGGGATCGTGAGTCTGACAGAAGGGTATGATCTTTAAGGGTGAAATTTTGATGTAAAATTCCGCGATTTTTGCCGTTTTGGGGGAAAATGGGCATATTTACCGAATTTCGGACCTGTTTGTCAAACTTGGCTCCCAATTTACATACACCACAGAAAGCCATCTGTGGTATTTTCTGTAATTTTAAATGGTGTTTGTAGGTTAAATAATGATGAAACTACAATTTTTTAAACTTTCATAAAAAAAAAAAAAAAAAATAGGTAGCGTGCGGACCTAAAGGCTCCATAAGGGGGACGATAAGTAAAGGTTTTACTGGGGTTGGACTAGGTTGTCACATACAGCTTGTATAGCCGCATATGCTCAAAACATTTCCATGCAAGTGAATTCGCGGAAGAAAACTCCATATTTCCCGAATTTTGGAAGCGGAAGGAGCTGAAGGTTACCCCCGTCCCCACAATTCGTACCCGCTATTCCATTTAGCACACCACCAGGAAGGAGCGAAGGTCTTCCCAGCTCAGAGAACGAAGTAAAGTGAATTTGAATTTAACTTGCCATTGTTGTAGCCTGAACACCGATGTCAGCCCTAACTACACGAGTTCCCAGCGAAATGGGCATCTCGTAACCTGGGCGTATATTATTCATGTTGTAATTTGGCTGGGACCTCATTTGAACCTAACCAGGCTTAGTCTACTCACATTTCACAGCAGTAGCATGGTGGGTTGTAATGTTCCGCACTGAGGGAGTAATTTGGCCATGGTAGAATAAAAAAAACAAAATTAATGTTAACTGTTATGCAACATGATTACATTTACTCCATTCAGTATTACTGTTCATCGCGTCTCTTTCAATTACAACATTACCCGCCATTTATCTATCAATATATCAAAGGTTTACGCTGAACACAAAAAGCTCGTATACTCGCATGTAAACTGCTGTACACAACTCCGGCTAGTGACGTCACACGCTTGACCTAAGCCACGCCCCCGTTTTCATTGCGACATTTGAAAATACTATTTTTAGCCGTTATGTCGGAATTAAATTCTGCTCACTTCGAATGAGACGATAATGCATTTGCCTTTGAATAAGACCTTTAATGAATCACCACTTTTAGGCAGTAAAACAATTGTCCCAGTCCTCTGAGAGGGAGAAAGGAGACCACTAGAGAACACTTCCTGATAAACCTGAACAAGTTCTGTACCAAGAATATTGAAAAAAGATACTGTAAAACTCTACTCCAGGCGACTTGTTGCTAGGCAACGATTTGAGAGCTTTCTCCACTTCACAAAACTCAATGGGTCCCACTAATTCACTACAGGTTCATTAATCAGGGGAATAACAAGGGAATTCAACAAAACATCTTGACAATTAAAGTCAATATTATCATTCCTGGTAAAAAAATTGGAATAATATTCGTGGAATACCTTCAAAACATCCTTAGAGTCAGAAACAATACTCTCCGTATGGTCTCGGATAGAGCGAATAAACTTACCCTCTGCACGATGCCTTTCCTGCCTATGAAAGAAAGAAGACGGCTTCTTCTCAGAATCCAGAAAGCGAGTCCTAGACTGGATAAAAGCCCCCTTCCTCTCTCTATCAAGCAAATCCTCAAACTCATTTCTGTTAGCCTGATTTAAATTTGACTTAAGATCCTCCAAACGAGTCCGACTGGCCTTAGCCAGTCGAACACTGTGCCGAATGATGAGGCCCTTCGCTCCATCCTCCACATCATCCCACCACTCTATAATAGAGTTAAATGCAGGTTTCAAAGTAAAGTGCGCCACATGTCAAAGTAATTCTTAAAATGTGATTGGAAGTGCTAATCCCGCAACACAGAAGTGTTACACTTCCAAATGTTCCAAAAGGAGAGGGGTGCGAGGAAAAGACGCATTCCCCTCAGACCCTTTCCTATAACACAACACTTTTAAGCTTTAAGCCAAATGACCCCTTATTTTCTTGTAATGCTGTACGAGTCAGTCAGCAAATTTTGCTTCGCGCTGCCTCCCCTCCCCCGCCACAAAATATTTAGCTACATCACCGAGGTTGTTGTTTCCGTAATCGAGTTAAAATTATATAAACCGCTTTCCGCCTTTTCGTTCGCATTATCGCTTTAACTGCAACCATGTTTTATGTTAACACCTCTTCCTGACTATTCATGAGCTTTACTGAAACATTAATGCTCGCTTTACAGAGGACGTCGTCTAGTGTACCTAGCACACCTAACGCACACGAATAGCTTCACTGTACCAGACTTATCCTGGAACAACTCCCTACAGACATACATATCAACGAGTCTTGAATGCTGCCTGCAGTTCAAGCTTGTTATTGGAAAGTCAATGGCTTCTTTAAACAGATAAGGATGCAACATATTTTACCAAATTAAGAACGAAACCGTGAGTTCTACAATCATTATTTCTATGTTAGAAGGAATATTCATGTATGTAATATGTAGGACTGCTCGAGGATTGTTTTTGTCATTTACGTTTGGTCTTATTGCCTTATATGTGCTTATATTGTACTCATGATGTTCAATTAGATATGGAGGTATAACGTTTATCATAAATCATTGCAGCAAATTTCGTTGCCTTCTGGTGCATTATCGGCTATCGTAACTTCAAAAAGGCTGAAACATCATGTTGGTATTCTTAAAAGGTTTAATAATGTTCGTAATTTTATAACTTACTAACGTACATAATATTTTTACTGTTGGCGTTGCAATTGTTGATTCGTGACCTAGGAAGTATGGAAATCCCCGGGAATGAGAGTTCAACGAGAGTTCATTATTACCAGTTGCTATGGAAAGAGTCTTAATTTCTAGCTTTCTCTGTCTGTCTCTTTCACAACATTCTCTTATTCCTGTCATTGTATGATCAATGTTTAATATAATAACGATCAAGATAACCTTGAAAACGAAAAAGAGGTCTTTATGATGTGAACGGTAAATTGGTCCGTTGTTGTCCGCGCCCTACGGAGTTGTGTAGCGGACATTATTTACTCAGTCGGTTGAACTAAAGAGCGTAAGAAAACCGTATATAATTATCATATACATTACACATGAGTGGGGCATACTAGCCCTTGGATAATGACGACTTTATAACAATTAAATGCTGTCCTGTTTAAGTATTGTACCTCTGAAATGTAGGTGCCGTTGATTTTAAAGGTCTGCATGAATGTAGTTATGTCATATTATACAAGTTTTTTGTGTTAGGCTAGACCTATGTATTGCACAGCACTGTTCCCTATATACAATATATGTACGGTACTGTATGCATAAAATGATACACCACATACTTATCAACCTATTACTCAAAGATGAGGAAACACTCCCCTGGAAATAAAGCTAAATATGAAACAGGTGTGAAGAATTTAGTGAATCAAAAATGACAGTTGACGTTTGTTTACGATTAGGTCAACCCTGAAATGGCGGGATTTGGGCATTTTCTCATCGCGACAGTGTTTGCTAGCCTCCGTGCTGTATTGTAAGTTATTTAAGGGGTAGGAAGGACTGTTATTTCACGAAACTGGGTGGGTTTCCCGATTGGGCAATATCCACACTGTACGAGTTACAGGACATCCCTTATGAAAAAAAAAAAATAATAATAATCAGCTAGTCTGTCAGTGGACGAATGTTGTCCTGGTAGTGGGTGGGGGGGGGGGATTTAACACTTGGGAGAAGCCTATGGGTAGTTATCTTTGGATCATGTCTGTAGTGGGAAAATACCTTATTACATATTCTGTACAAGAAAAACGTTGAGCTAGGAGGAAAAAAGTTCCAAAACTAGAAAATGTGGTTACGTAAACCGTAACCACTGTTTATGGAAGCGATTGGTAGGCTACCACGTTAAAATTTAAACTTCACTGAATGGTATTCATCCGAGTCCCAGATGTCACAAGGAAGGAATTATAGAACTGAAAAAGAAATCACGAAGTTCACAACAGATCACTTAAATAACAGAACTGGCTTGTCTCAAAGATTCAGACTACAAAGCTACTGACACACTATGCGTGGGTGCAGTGTACTATAGGCTGCAGTATCGAAAACTGAAAATTACTAATATAAGGCCCAGCCCACACAATGGTTTACTCACTCAAATGCCGCGTTTCTTGTCCAGACTACAACAATATCACTACTTTATAGGCCTGGGACCTACAATACAAATCTTTAATGTTACAATTTCAAAAAACGGTGATGTAATGACAACCACACTGCTGCAGATGTTTTCACAAAATCCTTACTGAAGAAGGCTAAGTCCCATTAATTAGGCCTAATTTGTCTACTTCTAAGTTCTGTGTCAGTTGTGTGTAGGGGCCGATAACATTAACAATGCCGCTCAAATGGCCAAAAAAAAAGGTTTTCGATAAATTTACGCGGCTGTAATCTAAGAGTAGGATGTATGAACGTTCCTATATACTGCTCTGTTGCTGTGTTTCGGCAGAACTACGAACTAACAGACAGCTTGCAGTTGCAACGCTGTTGTTTTCGATAAACACTGCTGTGCTGTGTGCACGTGAATGCAGTCACACAGTGATACACAGAACTCTTTGTTGTGCATGTGGGCCTATAGCAACTCCATGTACGTAGGAACCAATGCTTGCGCGTTGCATGGCTGGTCACAGTGACGGAAACTTCTTTCTGTTGAGTCTGTGCTCATTCGAGGGACTCAACAATGTAGGAAGTGTTACTATTACTAGGACTATTGAAAACTAACGGTGTTTTACGTCAAGCTAATGTATCCTACGAAAACAAGTCATATCATTATTAACCTACAACATTCATACGTTTTTATAATGAAATGTTCTATATTTCCTCGTTATTTAGTGAAAAATCCTTTATTCCGACTGTCTTTGCTTCGTTCTGATCTACAATTTGTAACAAATGTATGATGCAAACGACATGCCTAACACTGAAGAACTTTCCCCGAAAACCCGGGACCTGGGTAATAGCAATATGTTTATGAAGCTTCGCTTCCATAAACATAACAAATGGACTTAGCCTAATAACTGAAATACACTCAAGTCTTCCAGCCTCTTTTCACTGGCATTTGAAACTCTACCAACGACAGCCTCGACGGTTACCTAATCTGATTCCATTCAGTTGCGTTTCAGCCATTTTGTGTAACTGATCGACCGTCGGTATATATTCAGCATTCCTAAAGCAAAAATACGTAATTCCTGAACGGAGTAGGTTTTTGTTACTTACAAAACATTGATAGGTATGCGATTCATATTCCTAAAATACGGGTACCATAATGTCATATTTTGCCGTATTTTTTCAAGCATAAAATGTTATGAAGACTAGATAATCATGGTCTTCTTTGTCGACTCTAGCGATATGCAGAGTCATGGAAAATAACGTGGAGACTTGCATCTTCTTTTTCTGTTGCCGTTTATGGTTTATGTCATACATTTCTTTAGAGTAGGCCTAATATTATGCGTTAGGATACGATGTTTACGAATACTGTTCCCAAGGTGAAACACGTCTTGCTCTCTATGTAATACACAGTCAAATTTAACATTACTCGAATTTTCTTGGAATACTGTAGATATCTAATTTAAAAACTGCTATGGATTGAACATACTCCTTCTACCCGTAAAATACTTTACTGTGAGTGCATTGCACTAGCTAGTTATGCTTGACAAACAGGAAAATAAACCTGCTTTATGTGTAACAAAACACATGAAAGTCTAGTAACATGGTGTAACAATAAAGAAGCACATGCAACATAAACGTTCGTTTAGGGCTTTCCAAAAGCTAACTTCATTTGGTGTTAAACGTCATAGCAGGTTCGCCTTAAAAGATCAGGTTGATTGTTCCCCTCAAAACGGAACACCGAGAAGGGATGGATGGTACGTATGTACTTGTATAAACGGGTTCTTGAAAGAATTAGCAGGGTTGAAAAAGGCAATTTTCTTATATTCAGCAATAATCTTAATGCGAACTCATGATTCAGTTTCAGTTTGCTGGCATTCACAGTAGAACAAGATGTGGGGAACTTTTAGAAATATAAAACTAACCAGATACCTACAAAAGAATGGAATATTCCTGACATACTGGAATATCATAGAGGGTGTACTTACCACAAGGTATTGTCCGTGTTAATATGTACAAAGTCCAAATTGCCAATTGTGCTGCAAATAGACAGCGTGGCGGAACAAAGGATGAACAAAATATCAGATTTAAAAGATGAGAGTCTGTTTGTGATTGAGGATGTAACTGTGAAAACCGCAATAGAGCGGTACATAGTATATGCTGCGGACAGAGGGCATTCATGGTCGCCAGTAGGGATTGATTGGGGCCCTGATTTGGGCAGCTGTTTTTTGAAAAAGCTAAGAGAATGTAAATGTGGAGGAAGCCTACTACTTAGGAAGAATTCCACATCGGGTAGCTAGTCAACCAACTTATTAATACAGATAAAATTTGCGAGAAATCATATCCATAAGAAAGTCAATTCATGGAGTTTGTGATTACTTGTCGGAGGAAGGAAGAATATGTGATTGTAATGTCGTATGTGTGGATAGCTGTGCTTGTATATTTGTAAGTGGCAATATTATAACCGCAAGAAGGGAACTGCCGCGAATGTCGAACTTGACATGTGCATATTCCATATTACGTAGATAATCTCTGTTGTTTTTCGTTGTCAAGTGCCATCTGAGGTCAACAGAAAATAATGAAGACGATCTTGTACAATTGTTCCTCCAGAAGGATAACGTTAGAAGATCTCACACCTGACAAGTGGGTGCCTCATTGTAGGAACCGTGCTAACCCCTATTGCAGAGAGGTCATTTGAGATACATATAGGTCAAATGATTTTAACCATGAACTCACTTGTAAACACAGAACTTCGACTAGGTTAACTCTTGGGGATCTCATGTTTGGCATGCATACCCCATACTGCGTAAAACAATGCTGTTGTCTTTGTTTGAGATTAAATGTCTCTTAAGGTCAAGCACAGGAGATTAATCTACCAAACCATGTAAAAGTTATATCAAAAGAAGGCAAACATTTAGTAAGTGTCTCTTCAAAGGTAAAGTATTTATGCTGCAGCAATGTTTAATAAACCTGATAGTAATTCAGGGTCACAAGAGATCGTTTTCGGAAATAAAAAGGTGATTCATCCTAGGTCTGTGCTTCAAATAAGCTAAATTAATTGATATTTATGCTTAGTAATAACCTTTTGTAGTCGTTTAGGCCACAGGAGAAGGTTTAAGAGTATTTCACAGCGTCGCTGAACCCAATTATCCGACTGTTTGCGAATAGTCTTCGCCATGAACCATGAGCCAACTCAAAAAAGTGTGTTTAAAGTAAGCAGCAAAAAGTTGTTATGGAAAGAAGGCATGGCTTCAGATTTCTCCTTGCTGGGGGAATGAAAAAAAAAAAAAAAAACTCAGATGGCTTCTGGATATGGTTATTGCAGCGTACTTGTTAAAACTTCGGCGGGCAACTTCTCGAACTAAGAGCACTTTCGGAAGCAAATGGCCACGGGAATCTAGACTGGTTGCTTCACAGGGTCACGAAATGCGAAACACAGGAAGACTGAGTAGAATTATCCAAGAATGGGTGGTTAGTAGAGTTGATAAGGGATAAATATAGGGTGATCACTGCATTTTTTAGTACAAATGTCCCACTTGGCATGAATATTCTATGAGGCAGACAGAAAAGATTTATCCAAAGAGACACTTAATATCTATGCACAGAACCTCCTACTTTGGATAAATTATTCTAATTAGCCTTTTTCACAAAAAAAAGAAAATATTCTAAAAAAATATACTTGAGGCATCCACTCAAAAAATTTTGTCATCTTTAATGACAACAATTCTAACAGCAATTTTTGGGACTAATTTAGTGAGATCCAAGCTAACCAAGATGGCGGAAAAACAAAATGGCCGCCAAACTGAATGAAATATTTCTAAAAATTGGCCAAAAACATTGCAAACTTCCACAATCATCAGTCTTAATAAATTTCAACAAAAATGTTCTACAAATATTTTTTTTTATTATTCGGCGTGAACCAAGGACATATTTTAAGAGTTAGTGTGTCCAACGTATTCTTCATAAATATTTTTCTCATTATTTCAATATATTATATAATAGTTACGTGGGCAGCCATTTTAGAATTTCCGCCATCTTGGTTGACCTGAAACCTGTAAAACATATCCAGAAAAATACGTTGTTAATGTTTATTAAAGATTTTGGACAGATTTAAGGTTTAAATGTGTTACAATATTTTTTCAGGGTTATTTTCCTTATTATTATTATAAAATATTGTAATTATATCACTGGCAGCCATTTTGCTTATTCCGCCAATTTGATTGACCTAAATTCCAACAAAAATGTTTTGAAAACTATGCTTGAGTTATTTGGCACAAAATATGGCCAAATATAAAGAGCAACTGTCACAAGTATAATTTTTAAGGATTATTTTCCCCTTTACTATACAGGGATGTGAGAGTTCCGCGTTTCCGCGAATTTCCGCGTTTTCAATCAGTGCGTCGCTTTTTTAATTTTTCTTAATGCCGCGGATATGCGTTTTCCGTAGTTTGCCTTTTCATTTTTCAGCTGTGTCCGTTATTTGTTTAGTTAAGACTGAATCGTTCTGCTCACAAGTTCTCGCGTTTCTAGATTCGTACATATGCCTGAAAACTTTGCCTCATCCCATGTATTACTCCCGCGCTGCATTTGTTTCTGGCTTCCTGTCCGTTTCTGTTCGTAAGTTGGTCTATGTACGCACGTAAAAAGTGGTAATTGAAAGAATAGGCTACCTCTCGCGCTTGTACGAAGTCGATCAAACGTACATGCATACATCGTACGAGTGATCATTTTGTAATGAACGTATGCCCGCGCGCTCGTGATCCAGCTTTTTCATCTGCTAGTTGGGTCAAGTCGAGTTTAGTCCTTTATGACAAGAGATCGCAGTTTCGATGAACGTGGAGAAGCTCCAGCGTCGAACCGGACAGCTCTGTTGGTTAGTGATGACCCTTGAGGATGAGATTGGTTTGACCATGTATGCCAGGATAAAGAAATCGGACTGTATCCGCCTAATATACTAACGTTAAACCTGGCTTCTCTGTATGTGTAATTTTGTGAAGAAAAGATCACGTAACGTTAGGCTAGTCCTAACGATAGGTTAGCCTAGACCTTGGCTGGTTACGTCATCAGTACTGGTCACTTGAAAGTCTTTA
>WURT03113155.1:0-12001 GCA_009936505.3 Holothuria glaberrima
ACTAACTAACTAACTAACTAACTAACTAACTAACTAACTAACTAACTAACTAACTAACTAACTAACTAACTAACTTAGCTCCTCCCATAACTGTAAAAATTCCTCCTTTTGCACCGCCAGCAGGCACAAACCTACTTTATTACGGTACTTCAAGCCCATGTCCTGGTGAGCATACAACGTTATAATGTGAAACTTCCAAGCACCCTCTCTGCATTACGTGGGATGTGAGCTACTCTGCATCTTTTGAATTTTTCAAGATTGCTGTCAATCAAAGAGCAGTCCCCAACTGAGAATTTTGATACCCATGCTAAAACTATGCTTTGGGGTGATGATTGTATGGCTTTCAGCGCTATGTCACCGTCAACATCGCCATGTAAACAATGGCACGTTAATCATTTAACCTATAGCTCGTAGTGGTGGTCTTCTTGCGTTTTGTTTTGTTCATGCAACAAAGACATGTTGTACACGTGTGCGCTTACCGACAACGCAAGAATTTTTCTCTTGTAGGCCTATTTCATCAGATTTATGCAACGAGGTTCAAGTTGTATAAACAAAGGAAAACAGGTTAACGATGCAAGCTTTATCCTACCTAATGAATGTAGCATATAGGGATTCCTCTAATATTTTCTTCATTAATTAAGCAATAAACGTTATTTTTTCAGAATCAAGGTTTCGTAGTGCGTCAATGTTGTAATGGGTGAAGGCATTTTCTTTTGAAACACAAACTAGAGCACCAATGGTGCTGTAGCTCAAAGGTCTGTCGAATCTCATATGCTAACATTTGTTCTAAAAGTGAAGAATGATCATTTGAAAGTTTTAATCAGCGTATGTTACGTAACCTGATATTCCGAAAACAGCTCAATCCCTGGGCATTATTGAGAGAATTGTAAATTTGCCGTATTCATATTTGTTACACAGAAAAACAAGAATTCAAATGAGCTAAGTCATAAAACGTGGGAAACCTATTGAATATTGCCGAAGGCAAGGATTTCTTCATGAAAATTTGTGGCATCAACATGATCAGGGAAAACATTATCTTATGAACAGTATGAGACTGTGTGATGGGTATCAAAGTGTACCAAAAAGTAAAAAATGATAAAAATATACGTTGCAAAGGTTAAAAACCAAGTCTCGATTATGGTCATTTTCACAATCAGTGGTGTAACTCTCAAAGTTGGTACTTAATGTTTGCTAACTTGTTAACCAATTATCAGAATTCTTACAACTTTTGTTCTATAATTATCCTGGATGGGGGCTACCTTGGTTAGCTTAATCAACTTTCTCTGTCACTCTGTTCAGTTACAGTGACAATACATATGGTGGAAATATGCTAGTTTTGCTTTTTATACACACATGCACCATTTTTTAAGAGCTGGTACTTTACTATGATAATAAATTCAAAGTTCTTTCTTGGCTGTTTCAATAGATGATAGATCAAACTTGATTTCCATTGCATTTACCAGGTGTCCTTCCTTTTCTTTTTGATAGACCAGACAATTAAACTTTACGTTTCGGAGGTGACATTTTCCGTTAACAACTACTACCTATTTACAATTGCAAGCATAGGCGTGGATCATGGGGGGTGGTGGTGGGGGGCGCGTCCCCCCGCACTTTTTAGAAGGGAGTGACATCGCCAAAAAGTCCCCCCCCCCCCACTTTTTCAAAAATGATGAAAACTAAAACTGTGATTACGAATTGAAACTACATATTAAAAGCTAAATTTCGCCCAAATATGGCACCATTTGCCATATAGATACCTTCCAATTTAATTTTTTCTTTCAAAGGGGGGAGGGGACACCCCCCAGGACAGCGATTCGTAAATGGTGAAAAGTCTAACAATTCCCTGTTCACTCACTTCACGAAATGTAGTTCTGATTTACCCTAGACTGAGTAAAAAAATCACTTAAGCAAGCAAAATAGAAAAAAAAACTTCCTAAAAAAGTATTCTTGGTGATATATTCAATTCCAATTTAGCACCAAATGTAGCACCATTTTGCATCTAGCCCACCCGACGTGAGGAAAAATTCCCTAGGATAGCGATTCGCAAATGGTGAAAAGTCCCCCCTCCCCCACTTTTGGAGATGGATTCATGCCCTTGATTGCAAGTGGTAAAATACTACTCAGTTAATATTTTCCTTTTATGCTATAAGAATAACTAGTTTGGCTAAAAATTGGGGCTCAGAAATTTTGTCATTCGCAACTTTTATTATACTTTAGGTGAATGTCAAATCCATTGTTAACTTTTCCGTTAACATTTTTGTCACCTCCAAAACAAATGAGATAGTCTCTAAGTTCTGAACAGTCAATAATATGTTGTCTTTGTACAAATTAAAATGAAGCCCATCAGCAAACATCATACTGAAAATAAAACTGTGGCAATACACTACGTTATTCAATTTTGGGGAAGATTCTTAACTTTCCGTTAACACCTGTCACCTCCGAAACACTTTGTCACCTCCGAAACCGGTAAGATATAATATGTGATTTTTATCAGCTTCTCTTAAGCCTTTCCTGGCCTAAAACTATACAGCAGTACCAAACTATCAGTACATTAAACAATAAAATGATTTTTTATCGTCATACACTACAACAAGGACATGTCCACAGGAGGAAGAAGGAATTTTGTGTTTCGGAGGTGACAAATCAATGTTAACAGCCTGTTTTTAACATTTTGATGCCCATGTGACTTAATTATACTTAGTGATAGATTGCTTTCTTTTGAAAAGAAATGTTTTAACCTGCAGAGTTCATTTGCCAAGCTCTAAAATGCATTGTAAGTAGTAATCTGCATATATTTGGTTTAACCACCTTTTCCTTACTTGGAAACAGGGCATGTGTTTGCACATAGCTAATAGTCACGTAGGAATATGATGGAATCAAGTTCTTTTCTATTGATAACAGGTGTCTCCAGAGTGATGGTGACACCACAAAATGTGTTCATTTTAGTACTGGACAGATATTTCCTACTTTTGCACACTTTGATTATACTCTTTGTTATTGTTTCGGAGGTGACATAAAGTGTTTACATATAGGCTAACTGATCTCTAATATTGTTTATCCTAACACAAACTAATTAGTGCAGCCCTAATGTTGCCATTGAAATACAGTAGTGTAGTCCTTTCCTGTGTATACAGGTTAGTCACAGTCACACTAGGTCAGTAGTGTTGGAACGATTATCAGTATTCACAATCGGTATCGGCTGATATGAATCCCGTTTTCATCCTATATGGGTATTGGCAAAATTTACCTCTACTGCTGATACTACCTGCCCGATACTTACCATCCTATATGTCAGGAACATGGTACACTATTTGAGTTTATCTGAATGATCCAGTATTTAACCTCATCAAGATGAAAGGACACTTCATCGTAGTTCTCCGTGGCCTACAGTATACAACGGTAGCATACAAAATGCTTATCTCCCAAATATCAGTATCAGATTTTTTTATCGGCCGATATTGAAAACTGAAATATTGGTATCAGTATGATCGGTCTCTTGCAACATATCAGTACAACCCTTCTATCCAGGAGACCGCTGTTCCCCAGTGGCCCCTCCTTGAGGCCATTTTTAGAAAGATGGACATCTCCTAGTATGGCATGATACGTACTGCTCTTATTGTAACTGAATTTGCTTGAAGTTATGCATTGTGTATCTTCTGTTCTTATGAGTTCTGGTAATTGGATATATACACTACAAGTCTAAGCTCATGATATACTTGGCTGTTGTCGAGTTCACTCAATTCGATTCCCGAGTCCTTGGTATCCGAGTCCGAGTCCGAGTCCAAGTCCTAACGCCAAGTCCAAGTCCCCGAGCCCCTGTGTAAATTGAACTTGTGTTGTTTGGAGTGCAAAAGGGCGAGAACTACAATGAAATAGTCTTGTTGAATTCCTTCCCCTCATATTAAAAATGGTTAGATCAGTACATCCTTACAAAAGGTAAACTTAATTTCAAAACAAAAGGCCAATTTCCTCCTATGAACATAGACGTTAGTAATACTGAAACTGTTGCGGTGTGTGTACGAGTCACGAAAGACCTTGAAGCAGGCTATCTGTACCATTCCTGAAGCTAGCAGAAGTTTTACCACATTCGGCTACCATGCACTGCATGCAGAATTGTATGCAGAATTTACATTGTGTTTAACATTCGTGCTGGATCTTTTCCGCTATCTTCAAACTAATCTTGGAGGCTTGAGATTGCGTGTTTACTGTTCACACTGCACTCTGACTTCTGTACGTAACATGTTGCAACAGTATTGTATGATACATATTTTCAGCAGACTTTTTTCGTGCACTTTCAGTCCCGACCCGAGTTTTATGCTCGTGAGAAAAAAAATAGTCGATCTCGTACCTGGTCTTGGCTCGAGTTCCCGAATCATGTCGTTCGAGTCTGAGTCCTAAATTTCGAGTCTAAGACCATGTAACCAGTCACAACAAACGGGACTCGAGACTGAGACAGTTCTTGAGTCATCCCGCACTGATGATGGTGTATATATATACAATGACTGTAGGGAAAGGTTTTCACTGTTTTATAGTGACCACGCCCTCCAGTACAACAGATGAGCTGCACTGACACAACTTGAAATCTGCATCACGCTTAACCCCATCTAGTGACAGATGACCTGATGCCTTTTTGACAGAATTATGAGGCAAATATTCCTTAGTAACTGCAAATAGCTAACACTGTATGTAGAAACATGCATCTCACTTAGAGTAGTAAGTCAAGTCTGAGTACTATGCCTAAATTGAAGTGAGGTGCCATAGGACATAGTCTAATAAGCTATACCTTCTACATCCCTCCTTACCTACACCCAGACTAGTATACAGAAGGCTGCTTACACCTTAAAGAGAGTAAGCAGTCATCCCAACTTTATTCTGAAACATCAGCTAAATTACAAAAATCTCTTATTTCCCTTGCCTGTACAGTATCTTTCATTATGTTGAGAACATAACTGATATTGCAGATCTGAAGGAAAACTCAACAGTTTTGTGCTTGAATTTAAAAATTCAGTGACAAAATTACTGTCGTAGTGATTAAAAAGAGCCTATACACAAGATTTAATAGAATACTGAGGTACAGTAATAGAAACTGGAGTGACTGCATTTTCATTTGAAATAAGTTTCCTTCATTTCAGTTATATATTATGTCTTTTTGTCCTCCAAGTATCTGCATTTTAACTTTTCAGAACATCCGTCAAGAGATCAGTGTGGTCTTGCTGTTATTGTCTATGTGACTTACATTTTCACACAGGTCTAACTTACTGTACAGTTTTTACATTAGGTGTTTACTCATACCTGGTGGACAGAAATTATATTAATTCATTTTTAACCTTCCTTTTTTGTTGTTTACTGCTGTAGGTTTATATTCAAGACACTGGCAATAGTAAATTATGGGTAAGACCAAGAAAGATACACATCTCATTGCGAAACTTTTTTAACCTACTGTACCAAAAGTACTACATCCCGAAGGCACCTTCAGTATCAATGAAAGGACGAGCACTGCATCACACCTTTCTGGCAGAGGATATTGAGTCAGTTTTGAAGGCTGCATATAGTGAAATAGTGCTGAAGTAACTTGGGAACACCACTATACATCAGAACTGTGCTGTATAGTAGTTCAGTCAAAGTAAACATTACTTGTTTCAATGATCTTACATTTGATGTTATATTCCCATTCTGAATGTACGTACAGTAGATATGTTGACAGATTTACTCAGCATTCTCCCCAACTGTTTTCCTACTGTAAGTGTCAAATCCATCAAAGACGCAAAAGTCTGTTGTTCAGAATTAATGTTTCTGAAATATTCCTGGTTACATGCATATATTTCACCCTTGTTAACAACAAGCGTCACCTCTGAAACAAATTAACTAGAGCATGTATGTATGTATAGTACATACAGATTACATATATAAATATGCCCACTACTAGTCCAGGCTGAAAATTAATATACTCATATGGAAATAATTGTCTGTTGTGATGCTAGATAACCTTTTTAGCAACACTTTGCTTAGAGCTGGAGTTGTATTTAATGAAAATTGTACAACAGGACAGGAACTAGAACCAATGCAGAATATTTTCTTGAATTACTCTACATACAAGAACTGCAGAGTGCAGACTTTTGCTATCAAAGATATATTATAAGCAAGATAATAAGATAATTTGACAAGACATTATCTATTCCACAGTAAATGTTGTATGTATACCTTGTTTAATATCAAAGAAGTGTAAAGTTTAGCTTGTGTTAACATCACTTGTCAGCTATGGGACAAAGCAATCTGGGTGAAATGTATTTGTAAAATAATCAACACACTGGGAAAAAGTCATTGTAAACTTGTATAATATTGCTTATGGCTATCTTTCAAATCTTCATATTCAATTAAACTAAACATTACTGTGCAATGTGTGCATGTAGTTGTTTTCTCCTCTACTTTAAAAGGAAACCAAAAGTGTATGTTCTGTTTCATAAATCGTAGACATTTCATTCATGCTTGACATTAATTTAATTTTCTCATTGATGGGAATTTTCATGTTGTTCATGTTGAAATTTCATTAAATGTATTCTGAGAAAGGATAATCAATGTTTGTGTATGATTTTTGAAGTAACAGCTATGGAAGTAATGTGTAAACATGGTATGTCACCTCCGAAACACACATAAAATGTTAACGTCACCTCCGAAACATACATGTGTGAAAATTCCAAACCACACAAAGAAGGACCAATCTTTATGGGATTTATTTTTGATAATAACCCTCACTGAGGATTTTTGACACAAGCTGTTCCAATTGGCCAGTCACCAAAGGAAATATAGTAAATAGGAACAATTTAAGATAAATACACATATTTTTCTTAAATTTCCAAAGAACATGGTAATAACTGCAAATTCGTCAAGAAGTGTACCCATTTTTTTATTTTTGAAATGTGTACATTCTCCTAATATTCAGAACTTATTTCAACAAGACTAGTGTTACAATTGTTTGAAAATAACTTGCTTTGTAAAATATGTTTTTCCTCCTAATTTTACCAATAGGAGGAAGAGATCATGAAACTACACTCAAATTAAAATCATTAATCTCCAAAAACTACATTATTCAAAAAATAGGATGTTTCCTCTTATAAAATTGATAAAAACTCACATGAATGTGATGCTTGAAATTTTGGCCTCTAGTATACAAAAGTTACACCACTGATTGTAAAAATGACCTTATCTCATTGAAAAAACTTCCATTTTCATAGGATTTTCCTGTGCTGAGATGTTAAATGTGGAAGTTTACTTACTCAAATGAAAACAGTCGATTGCGAAATTCTTTGTAATGTCACTTTTATGCTACTCGAGTGACATTTTCTTTGTTACCTTTTATTGGTTTCCTTCAAAGCCACAACATGCACATTGTACATAAAATTTAATGACTGAATATTTGTTTTGCCACTTCACATTGTATTAAACTTTGATGATCGTCTTATCATTATGTAATCACTTGACGTCATATCTAATTCCTTCCCTTCCAACGTGCTATGCTAGAGAGGATTTTTTTCAAGGTTCCTATTACATTTTCGATTCATAAGGAAATAAAAGCAGGTTATGTGAGTTAATTGTAGAACAAGTCCATCAAAAACTAATGAGTCGACCACTTCGAATTGCGGGGATAATTTCAACATTTAATATCTCAGCAACTGAATAAGCTATAATCTTGTTCAAGACCCTAGAAGTAGTGATATAAAGTAAACATATAGTTTGGAATTGCTGTGACGTGGAGAATAATTTCACCTTTTCTTTAAATATTCTGGTTCCAATGTGTTTATGAAGAACATCGACGGTATATCTGCCCAGTGGCTTCACGAAGGGGGCAGGGAGGGGCAGCCGCCCCCTACACGAGTCATGGGGTGAAAAATTAAGGAAGACGAAACAAGAAAAATGAAGACAAAAGTAAGGAAGACAAAGAATGAGAAAAAAAGGAAAGAGGAGGAAAAGGAAAATGAAAACTGGAGAACTTGTAGCACCCTCCGTCTCCGGTAAACAGTACTAGCTGTCCTCGAGTCGATATATTGTAGTGGGACTATGTATGAATTCTTTGCTAAATACTGTATGTTGACAATGATGGTGTTACCCATATTCAGTCTTCAGAATTCAAGCAAGTATTTCAGTCTTTATAATCCAAGCATGTTGTCGTCGATTCGAGTTTAGCTCGGGAGTTGGAAGCTGGAACTAGTTTTGGGTTGTGTATTTCTTGTTCATGTGCGTTAATCATACATAGATACGAAAATGTTCTTTTGTCGAGACAGAATGACAACGCCAGCAGGGCCTTAAATAAGAGTCTTGCTGAGTTCCCACATGGGATGATCGAGCCAGTGGCGCCGGCACGGGGTGCATGGGAGCGCGTGCTCCCAATAAATTTCTGATATTTTTAAATGATCCCAAAAGCATTAAGCTATAGATTTCTGTAGGGGGTAGGGTGAGGTGTTTGGCAGAGTGATGGATCTAATTAATCATTTTCTATCACAAATGGTTCCCAAACTATCAGAATTTTTGCAAATCCTTCGCAAACTATCAAACTTTTCTTGATTCAAGCCGTAACTCAATGTTGTGCTTATTATCAACACCTTCCGATAACAACTCCGGTAGAAGCAAAGCAGTAAACTTTGAAAACTTTTTACGAATTCCAAAGTAAAAGACTCACTTTATGGTTGGCAGATAGGTTTGTTGGGGAATTGATAGTGTCTCGATGCAGAGCCTGAATGCAGTCGTGGAAATTATTTTTAATGCAAAATTTCGGAGCGCTTCTCGCGCACTCGTCACGGTTTACACCCCATCTCATGACCATTAAAGTAATGATAAAGGAAATTATTCTAATCTCAAAAGTTTTCTTGAAAGATACATCTCCAACCTCTGTGGGGGCCTTGCATCAATATGAGGTCTTTGACTAAACTAGTTTGTCACATGTTATGCAAGATTGTAAGTACCTATTTTGCCGTTTTACTGTTTCAAAACATTTTCACCGCGCACTTACCGTATTACACATGGTGAATGTCAATGCATTTACGACAGAAAAGCGTTCTGAAATGCGCTTGTTAGTCCTCCGCCCCTTTTGTAATACCGATCAGGGAGATGATATATCCTTTACCTATACTCTCCCTTTCGCTAATTCTCGGGCCATTGCTGAAACTGTCTGATTCTGGTTCACAATTAGTAAAATACGATCGTTGTAAAAGTGCTTGGCGTCATACTCTACAGTGTCATTTGGATGTCAGGTAATAAGCATCATGTTGGTTTCCCCTTTTTGTGTATGATTAATCCAAAGCTTCCAGGAGGTCCTATACCGTTCTCTGCTACCCTTGGATACCTATTTATAATGTACAATGATCGAAGCAAAGGTAAAATCAAGAATTTTTCTGTGGACTCTACGCAGGTATTTTTCCTTGAAAATTGCCCGGATAGAAGAATAAAGTAGCCAGGGGGTGGGGGCTTACGGGGGTTTGTTGCCAACATACCCTTCTCTTAGACAACAGTGTTTCACCTGACCAAAGTTTAGAATTCACTGATAATTGACATTTTCCATCTTACATACGATGAGTTCCAAAAATTTGCCAAAAATAGAACCATTTTGCATCTAAGCCACCTTAAGTTAACAAAAATTTCTTAAAGGGGGAAGACAATAAAATCGCAGGAACGTATAAAAAAGGCACAATTTTTGCAGACTTGGGGGACTTACTGAGGTCGCATTACGACGTCATCTGTGGTGCCCCTAATCACCAACTCCTGCGCGGCGCCACCGGATCGAACAAACAGGTAGTCCGGGCTCTGGGGGCGCACGTCGAGTCTCTTGATCCCCTTCAAACAATCCTCTTGACGCCACTGTATCTGCCCCCCACACACCCATCTGCAGACAATTCATTTTGATGCTGATCGGTTTAAGTTTGATTTGAGTCCGGAAAGAGTATTAATCCAAATTTTTCGGGCGCCAAAAAAGTAATAATAACAAAAAAAGAGGAAATTTTCCCCTCTTGAAGGCAAACTCAAGTATTCGTAGGAGGGTAAGTCGCCATCGGAGATGCACCCTTCATCGTGCTCAATAGGATTACTGACGAAATTGGAAAATTTCCACAACGAAGGGAGCTTTCCCGTATAGGGGTCCGTGTGCACCTGTCTCACCTGGTGCCACCTTTGCAAAACGCAATCCTGGTCAAATTGAAAATTTTTACAATAAAAAGCATACAATTTTCACTGACACTCTCTATATGATGAAGTTATGAGTAATAATATGGCAAAAAATATTTGTCTCGTGACATTTTTATCAAGCCCGTAGCTAAAGGTATAGGGTGTTTCAGGGGACGGGCACCTAGAATAATACTCATAAATAAAAAAGAAAATACTACTGCTTTAATGTATTTAAGTATATTTCCTCTCTTAAAATATTTCGCCCCCTGGAAACCATCTCCCTCCCCTTCAGTATATACTCTGGCTGTACGGGCCTGATTTTTACTGTGTTGAACAGACAAGCGTCGTTGTCGATTCAGAAAAGTTCTTACGATAACCGGGAACGATTTGGACTTGATTATGGAACTAGTCGGTAAGGATGTCAACGATTTGGGACAGAACATTAGTAAGGAACAATTTGTGCTAAAATCTGGAACAATTCTAGAAGAGATCCAGTCATTGTCGTGATACATCTATATCTATGCACTTTTATCTTGAAATGTAATTCAGGCGCTGTCCTCTAAAGGTGTGCACAGAATGTGCAAAAGCGGGACCAAACCGAAACCGCCCGAAACCGAAGTCTGTTTGGGGCGGTTTAGCTGAACTCGGACCGACGTTAGGGTGGTCTGACCAGTCATGGAACCGACGTCTCTTCGGTCCCGGGTGGTTTGACCGTTCTAGACCCAAACCAAAAAACCCGACGCTGATTTATGCACCCAGCCCAAAGCTCAATGGCGGAGTGCCCGTAAACGGGGGCGGCGATCCGTTTTAAAAGTGGGGGATATATTGTCAGTGACACTATCTAAGCGGAGCGCCACCATCAGTTGGCGCGGAGCGCACAAGAAAATTTTTGGCTTTACCAACTCTCCAGATGGCCGGAAACGGCACTTCCCGACTGTTTTAAGCTGCATGTATAGCCAGCCTTGAAATATGGATCTCATGCCTGTAATTTCTCAATTAATGAAAAAATATCAATCTATGAAAAATGGTAATACATTTTTCTAAAGGGAGCGCCACCATCAGTTGGCGAGGAGCGCACAAGAAAATTTTTGGATTAACAACCCTTCAGATGGCCGGATACGACACTTCCCGAGTGTTCTAAGTGTTCTAAGCTGCATGTACCCAACCTTGAAATATGGATCTTATATCTGCACTTGGAAAATATTGGAGGGCTGAACATACCTTTAGTCCCCCGGCTACGCCGCCACTAATCGGTTGGCGCGGAGCGTACAAAGAAAATTTTGGTCAAAAATACCACCAGATCACCGGAAATGGCTCTTTCCTTGCTTTGCAACGTGACACTATGACAACAAGTGTTTGCTAAAAAATAGGCAAATTGTAAAAAAGTCTAGAAAAGGGTTAAGTGCTCTGATTTCCGAATCTAGTCATTGGTACTGTCTAAGCGGAGTGCCACGAGCAGTTGACGCGGAGCTTAGAAAACTTTGGCCAAAAATACTCCAAGATCACTGGAAATGGCCGTTTTTAGGCTTTGTAACGTGCATGATACGGACAACTGTCAGAAGTATTTCCTAAAAAAAAGCCTATTATAAAAAGTCTGGAAAAAGGTAAAGTGTTCTGATTTCCGGAAATAGTTAGTGGCACTATCTAAGCAGTACTTCCATGATCTAAGCGGAGCGTAGAAAATTTTGCCAAAAATACCCCCAAATCACTGGAAATGGCCCTTTCCAGGTTTTGCAAGGTGATGCTGTGACAACTGTCAGAAGTATTTCCTAAAAAAATAAATAGGCCTGTTGTAAAAAGTCTAGAAAAAGGTAAAGTTTTCTGATTTCCGGATCTGCCTGGTTGATTT
>WURT03113177.1:0-12001 GCA_009936505.3 Holothuria glaberrima
TGGAAGACCAGCGAGTCTATCTAAGTAGCTGCTACATTTGCACGAAATTGTCCCATCATTTTTGTCTAGGATTGTAGCTTGTTAAAAGTAGTAGCCTGGTGTACCAGTGAATTGTGGTATTGACTTTAGGGCTCATTGAAACGAAGATTACTGTAGTTCAATTTCCCTTGATGAAGAGCTGCTAAAGTCTAGTTTTACTCAAGATGTAAGTAGGATAGGTCTAGCCAAATTGAAGAGAGATGTGTGTTTTTTATGTTTCTGAAAATTCCTGAACGTATCGAAAAGGCACAGCACTGATGAAGGCATATACGCTGGCCCATGGTCAGTCTAATCACCCCTAGGAAAGTAACCATTTACAAATGTACGAAAGTACGAGCATCAGGGAACAAACGTCCACGTAAATGCTTGGGCTGCCCTGTTCCAAAGTGGACTAGTCCATGTATAAGTTGACCAATCATTTGATCAAAAAGATTTCTAGTGTCATGAGTCTCATGACGGGATATTTGACTCCCCTTTATGTAATTTCGACACGTTGTGATTCTTACTTTAGCTGTGTTGTAATACGTGTCAATCACTACCGTAGTTAAGTGTACGTCAATTATTGGTATGAATTGAATATTAAACACAAGAAAAAAACATGAAATATGGTGTTTACAGCATGCAATTAATGCTAGTGGTCAGTATGGAAATGTTTTAGCCCCCCTTTCCCTTCTTTTTGAGTTCCCTGGCAAATTGCAACCCAAATTGAATTGATGCTTGTTCGGTTTTGGTCTGCGACGAGAGTAGACGTGTTTACGTTTCGCTCTCGTCGTTTGCCCGTGCTCGGCTTGTATCACTGTGTGATTGCTCTTATTACTGGTTGCAATTGTGTGTAAAACCCAAAAGTGTGTGCGTTTTGTCTCTTGGCAGGATAGTAGGTTTGGTTGTTTCGGTTTTGTTGTTTTTTTCGACCACGAATGGTTTACCTGTGTAATTTGTGTTCCTATTATATCGTATAAATTGTTTAATTGTAAAATTTAAGTACTGGGGTACTTTTTCCTTCAGTTCGCGTAGCTTTGAGCCACACCAGCTGCTGCTATGCCCGTGTGTAGGGATAGCAGCATCTTCAAGTTACAGTTACATCTGAGGTGAATGTCACACCCCCCGCAAGTATTTACTTTGTTAACGAACAATGGCGTGGAAGTTAAACAAGTAGAGATGGTGCAGGCGCTTGTAGCCCGAGATACTTATGACCTTAACTTCAGGTCAGAGGCAGCCCGAATGGAAGGTGTGTCTTGCCTAAAGGGGGTAGAAGGGCTCACCGTCACCTGATATGATTGATCTGTGGTGGTGACGGTCTTGTACCTGAACTTTGAGGTAGAACAGGGCATGGTGTCGAGGGTTCTCGGGCAGTACAGAACTGTCTGAGATATGCGGTGGTGCACCTACCGTGAGGGTGAGATGAAGGGCATAGTGAAGTTCAAGAGGCAGTTCCGTACGGTACTGACGAGGGACATACCATCCTTCCTCTTCATAGGAGGAGCCTAAGCCCACATCAGTTGTTTTGAGCAGCCCTGCACCTGTTTTAAGTGTGAAGAGGAGGGCCACTAAGCCAAGTCGTGTCCCAGTAGACGTTGTGGCAGATGCATGCAGTTGGGGCACGATAAGGCAGAGTGCACTAATGAGGTGAGGTACAACCTCTGTGGAGAGGAGGGACACGTGTTTGGTGCTTGCCCCACATCGTACTCTGCCCGTACCAGTGCAGATGAGGAGTAGACACCCAACCCCTCGCAGACAGGCACAGAACCTATGGTGGAGGAACCCACTTCCCCTGAGGAACTGAAGGAGGTGGCTCATCAAGTTAAACAGCAGCTCCTCGCCTCTACAGGGTGTATGGGGAGATTGGGACCTCGGGGAGGTTCCCTACCACCACCGGAGGTGGCTGGTGTGATTACAGACCTCCAGTTTTCCTCGGACTTAGAGTCCGGCTCTGCCATGTCAGACAGTGGGGAGTCTGCCTCGGAGCCTCCGCCAAAGGGCTCAACCACGGGGATAACTGGTTTGATTTGGGTGGGGGAAAACCGGGCCTACGTTAAAAAGGTTGGCCTCTGGCGAGGTGTCCGACCGGGGGTCCATCACCCTGGCACACCCACACCGAGCTCACGATATGACCAGAATGCACAAATGCATTGAGGTTTCGATGATGTATGCTTATGTTCTATTCCAAATAATGCCATGATTAGAGCTGCCAACCTTTTCAAACCAAAAAACAGAACACAGATGGCAAAAACAGAATTGTGAGGGAAATAATGGAATTCTGTAAATTGAATTGCATTTCGTTTCAAAATCTCATCCAACTTTATATTAAAAATCCATAAGTAACACAAAATAATCTTGATACAGATGTTTGTTAGCCTACATAAGGTGCCCACGCAACGTAAACCCCCGAATGATCATCTTAGTATAAATTTAACAACTTGCGAAATGTTCCTGAGTGAAATCTTTAAGTTAAACGAAAGCTAAGCTTCATGTCCCAATGTTACGCACAATGTTTGCTACATTATGTTAGGCTGTTCGTACAATCTTACTGACAACCACTTCTTGTCAAATTT
This sequence comes from Holothuria glaberrima, assembly GCA_009936505.3. NCBI lineage: Eukaryota > Metazoa > Echinodermata > Holothuroidea > Aspidochirotida > Holothuriidae > Holothuria > Holothuria glaberrima. The sequence goes on from WURT03113177.1 coordinate 2,592, forward strand.
GAACTCCCTTTTCTCTAAATAAAATTATATACAGAAAATATGAATGTGTGTAATGAAAACACGAACCCCGCGGACGAATACTTTTATCAAGAATGCATGCTCACTTATTGTGATCGATCCTGGGACCTGTGCACGTATAGGCCTGGGCCTATATCAGAATCATGTCCCAGTACTCCACTGCACTGTATTCCATTATATTCTAGAATGCACTATCATGCACATGCTATAACTAGCTTGCTTAGGTACTGGTTAAAGTTGTGGGCATGATACTTTGTCAGACGGATTTAGTATCAGCCATTTGTTAGAACACTACACCAGTCTGACCTTAATGGAATTAAATACAGTACATGACCATACGATCAGAATCTCCCCGAAAAAAGGAGCTTACATCGAAAAAGCATACTGCTGTATTTTTCCCGACTTCTTTCAGTTACTGGCCAAATGCTTTCTTAACGTGTTAGGAATATTATTTTGTGTTCATGATGTGCATAGCATAATGTACTTGCAGTGCATATATCTAGCTTTCTCAAGTACTGGTGAAAAATTCTGGGCATGCAACTTTGTCAGGCGGATTTAGTATCAGCCATTTGTTAGAACACTACACCAGACTGATCTTAACGGCATTAAATACAATGCATGACCATGCGATCAGAAGCCCCTCCCCGTAAAAGGGAGTTTACATCGAAAAAGCTTACTGCTGTATTTTTTTCTAAAAAAGGACAAAATACGGCAATATGCAACAGTTGGCAGCTCTGCATGATGTCCGAATTCTTTCAGTCACTGGTCAAATGCTATCATTACGTGCTGAGAAAATTGTTTTGTGTTCATATTTAATCTTGGAAATTCTTAGAAAGTTTCCCTTTTTGACCTCTGGTGACTCCAAATAACCTTTGACCTCCACCAAAAACAAAAGGGTCTTTCCTTTGACCATAAGGCATCTACGTTACAAGTATGAAATCAATTCAAGCTTCCTATCTTGAACAATTGTGTTACGAAGGATTTCAGAGTTTGACCTCGGTGACCCACATAACATTTGACCTCCACCGAAACAAGAGATATTTCTCTAAATATAACGCATCAGCATTAAAGTATGAACTCTATCCAAGCTTCCTACGATATCGTCGTAACAAGGCTTTCAGAGTTTGACCCCCGTGACCCTTAATGACCTTTGACCTCACCACAAACAACAGGAATCTTTGTCTTACCATAATGCATCTAAGTAGTATGTATAAAATTCAGCCAAGCTTCTCACATCAAGAATGGTGTTATCAATGTTTCAGGTTCTGCAGCCAAGCTTCTTACATCAAGATATGGTGTTATCAATGTTTAAGGTTCGATCCCCGTGACCCCAGATGACCTATGACCTCCATCAAAACATTGGAGTTCTTCTTCTTATCAAAGCGCATGTACACACTATGCATGAAATTCATCGAAGCTTCTTACCTCAATATATCGTTTTAACAAGGTTTTCACAGTTTGGCCCCGGTGACCAAGATCACCTTTAACCCCCAATAAAAACAGGAGGGTTCTTCCTCTTGCTATAACATGCCTACATACTATATTTTGAAATTCATCCAAGCGTCCTACCTTGAGATATCGTGTTAACAAGGTTTTAAGAGCTTGACCCCGGTGACCCTAGATGACCTTTGACCCCACCAAAAACAAATGCATTTTTCTCTTTACTTGGGGCATCTATATTCTAAGTTCGAGAACTGTCAGTTTCCCTTCTTGAGTAGTAACATAACATAAGAAATGACGTCATCTGCATAAATTTGCATATTAATGAGCAAAAAATGACGTCATCGAAATCTACATTTCCTAACCTTTCATTTGATATATAGGTCTTCGTAGAGAATATTCTTCTAAATGTGGTTAAATCGTGCATAAAGTTACCCTGTTATTTCTGGTTAAATTCACTGAAAATACAAAATTGGTTAAAGACTTAACTAGCAGTGTCATATACACACACTTACGCACCTCCAATGACTCTACGGGGTACTAGGAAAGGACCCGATAGGGAATGCAAGGGAATTTCCCGGCAGCGAAGTAGACGGCTACGCCAGTTTCTAGCCGCGCGTGAGCTAGGAAAGACGTGCGAGAGCGGAGCTCGAGCCGGCTGCCTCGTTTCCCGTTAAGGACATGTTTGTGAGTGCACACATATGCCCATAGCATTCAGACCCAGCTTAGGTGCATACACATACACACGACAACATGAATGCATAGGTTTCTCTTATCATCGAAACCAAAAAGTATAGGCCCCACTCATATGTGTAAATACTTGTAAACACTTTATTCTTTGTTAGTTTAATGTAAATTTTTGTGTTCCTCTCTGGTCCCAGTTTTTTGTTTTGTACTTTGTGTTCTGTTAGTGTCCTTTTCCAAGCACCAAAGTTGCACTTGTGTAGCTCTAGAAGGTGGGGTCGACTTTTCTCGGTGCAGGCAGTTCGGGTGAGGTAAATTTGTAAATAATGTAAGTACCTACTACCTTTTTCTTAGTTAAATTTAAATATCTCAGGATTGGGGTGGTTTGGAAGGGTCAGCTTGTAATATTGTACATAGTTACTTCATGAAACAATTACCTTTTCTGATTCATGTAAATAGTTTTGCCTTTGTGTTCACTTGTGTTCTCGGCTTTTGTTTTGTAGTTTTTGTTCTGTTTGTGTCAATTTCAAAGCACGTAAAAAGCACACCCATTTGATGTTTGTCCATGGAATATTTTCACACGCTACGCATCTTATGAATATTTTGATATTTAGACCCTAGTTTCCTAACTCATATATTACCAACAATGTCACTGAAACAATTTAAATTACTGCACAGTATTTTGACAGATAATTATCATTTGCTACATTACAGGGAGTAAAGGAAGAGAGAAGTAATTATTCGCCAACGAATTCCCGCTTCGCCATCATCTCTAATACAACGAATACGCCCTATCCGCCTATCGCAGGAAACAAATCCACTACAGACCTGAGACGTTGCATCACCAGCCAAGACTAGCGATTTGTATATTAAGTAAATAATTGTAAACAGGCCTCAGCTAAGATTTAATATTTGTATGAATTAAGGAAAGATGGTGTTTAATTTTAATTAAGTCTTTCGCTGTTACTGGTTTGCATGCCACATCGAGCCGTAATATCAAGTAACAAGCTGTAAGTCAATGGAAAACTGACATGGAATGCAATGCATGCAGTCCTTACAAGTGTTAAAGGCATGATATTCTACACCCAGTGTTTTTCCTGGGCCTTACAGTAGGCATCATTATAATGCTCACTTACAACAAAGGACTTTGACAGGTTTTGGAGAAAGATGTTGCTACAGAAGATACATTCAGTACCTGTATTTTGGTCATATATATGATCACGCTATATATGTCCGTTTTGTCATTCTAAAATAAAAGACAGTGCATCTGTTGCAGTTGACTAAGGGGTTGTTTTCCAAGTTGCAAGTTTTCTATCATAATATTGTTATGTAGGAAAGCACAAAAATTGAATATACTGTGTCAAGTTACATCAAAAACTAGCTACCCCGAACTTAATGCTGAGGCACACGATGGGCTCATCAAACAGCCCTCTTCAAGTACGATTCCAGAAGCTACAGTGAGTATTTCAAAAGCTGGAAGACAGTTTTTCAGCTTTGTTTCAGTTTATCGGCGTGTTGTACATTGTGTAAGTCCAGACTAAAACTTGATGGAGGTATACAGTAGTTATGAGATATAAGCTGAAGCTTAAATCTGACCGATTTAATAATGGTGCTAGGTACCTACCTGCATGGGTAACTGATGACGTCATAGCTCAAGAGTCAGTTATCAAAAGTCGAGAGATCTAAAGTTAGACCTTTCACCACATGATATGGGTAAAATGATGACACATTCACTATAATTGAGCTGTTTGGTTGTCAACGATGGAGGTCAAAAGCCAAATGTAGGTAGTAAAATGTCACATTAGCACATATTTAAATGCAAAAGTTTCAAATAAAGAAATATACAAAGAAAGAAGGACAATTCAGTTACTGAACTAAAGTATTAAATTATACAATGGGAGCCAATAACTTACCCATCCTTGATTCATATTTTCCTTTAAAATACATCTTTGTAAAACGAAATAGTCTTTCAAAAAATCCGGAAGCCTTGAACAGACGGAATTCACTTTGCTGCCTTTACCTTAAAAATGTAGTACTTTACTAGAATAATGATTAAATTAAACATGCAATCACGATTGTTGCCTAATATTATCAAAACAATGTCATGAATATCCAGTTCCATGTCAATACTCTCCAAACAGGAGTAGAGAAAGTTCCAAAGAAAGTACATATGGACAATGCACAAAATAATGTTTTATAGTGTTTAAGGAATCTTGGCACAGATTACATATGCAATGCCTATCAATTACAGGATTATTATCGATCTTTATCAAACTATTGTTCCAAATAAGTTTGAGAAGAATGATATTTTTATCAATGGCAAACGATTTACCAAATTTTACAACGTAATGCTGAAAAGCCTAGAAAGTGTCTTTCCAAAATTGACTTGAAATAATATTACCAGCCTTTCTATAAACAAAATAGTCACCATTTATAAACACATCATCTATAGTAATCCCGTACTTACTGAGATACCATGCACTAAAGCAGTTCTTGCCAGTATTGTTGTCAAAGAGACAGCAAACACACGTAACTTTCAGAGCAATGATATGCTTGAAAATATCTATCATTTTCAGACCGCCTTCCTCATAATCAGATATCACGTGTTTCCTATTTATACGATCCGGTTTGCCTTTCCATAAAAAAAAAACTAAAAAAAAAGGAATTTACTTGGTGGGAAGGTACCTGACAGGTCAAAGGTAAGATAACGTAAACATTGAATTTTTAGCCATCATTTGTCCATAAGTTAGTTGGAAAGTCATTAACCACCGGATATGTGGAGAATAAGAGAGAAATAAGACTTGCCTCTACACCCAGATACTCAAGACAAAGAGTAGGCCAAAAATACATTAACAGGAGATGATAGACCCGTGTTGTCGAGAAAATTATCATAGAAATGTCTTAGCAGGTAGAGGTCACCATAATCATGCAGCAAATTTTGGATTTCCCGAAGATGCCTTACAAAATAGTTTTCAAAATCATAGGTGGGTAAGTGTTTTAACGACCACCTACTTTTGACACAATCTTAATCAAACCGCCGCGGAACATACCATAATGACCACTAGAACTGGCAGGTGTTAATCGCCTTCATTAACTTTAAAATCTGCATGACTTAAATATGAGTTCAAAACACAAACCTGTAAATGTTCTCTTGAAACTCCGGAACCAGTCCTAGAACTGCTACTGCTGCCGTCTGTCATATTTGTGATGGAAGATACGTCTTTCAGTTCGGCTTTATAATCATCATAATTATTAGAAGGAAGGAAAAACAACTGAATTAAAGTAAAAGTTGTAAAGTCATCTTTGTTTGACATCTGCAGCACTCATTTATGCACAGTAAATAACTATTACCAAGCATTTAGATAATGGAAATATTACCACTAAAAGTGCCGTCAGCCATAATAAGTACCAGTTCCCTTGAAATGACTTTACCATTGCCCTTCTCACTCAGCATCCATGTCGTTCCAGGGGCCGGTAATAGCGGCCTGTAGAGGCCTGTACGGAGTGCATTGCCATTTTTTGTGCCACACCTACACCACATTAAACTGCTTTCAGGGTTCACAATTCCAATCTAGAGACGTTATTTGGCACTGGGATACCTACTACCAATCCGTGACATAGTATATTTTACAAAAGGAGTATTTTGTAACAAAATTGACCGTAAAGATTTACCATACGTGTTGAAAAAACCTCGCCAAAATTTTAAGTACACCCAAATACGTGTGCAGGCGGCTGATCAGGGCTAAATGAGGGAATGTAGAAAATGAAGTTTACCTTAAGAATCTTATCTTAGAACATGATAACTAGGAGATAAATGCAAAGGGAAACCACACTGTAAAAATAACGCCCTAGAAATAGACTCATCTCACGCTTTTACCAAGAATCCAAAAGCTCTTGTTATAACCCTTACAAAAAAAACCCATGCAATTTCCACGGGAAGTGGCTTACTTCCCATGGGAAGTCAAGGATTCTCGTGGGATTTTCACGGGAATCATGCACTCCCCATGGGAAATCTGAAAATCACCATGGGAAATGCACCATTTCCCATTAACTTCCCATGGGAAATCGACATTTCTCCTGGGAAATGGATATTTCCCTTGGGAAGTTGGCAAACCCCCATGAGATTTGATTCTTTTCTCAGGGGAAGTAATTCCCCTTGGGAAATAGTACCAATTCATGGGGAATGATTATTCCCCGTAGGCCTATTTTATAGGCCTATTTTAAGGGTATTGGTCCAAGGTGATACCCAGGATCTTAATAACTAAGTCAAAGCAGCATAAAGCCTCCCCTTTTATGTAACACCTTTTCCCCGCAGCCGATATTCCTGCGCAAGTCCTTAAAACTTTTTTAAGAAAAGTACGGTAATCGCGCTTTCATGCTTATGTGAACATTGACTGACGTAACAGTTACAAGGCCTGCAGTGCTGTATATGATACACTGCACCTCAACTGTGCCGATCTCTTTAACATGCATTTGCGGGATAAAGTTACGTCTTTAATCCTAATTAGTAGATCCTAACTGATAATTGTGAAAGGTAAGATATAGTCCATTCTGTCCCCCTCTTGATAAATGCTAACCATAACTATGCATTCATAAGTCCATAAAGTTGTAAATGCAGGCTATAATGAATACAGCTTATTTCTTTATAGCCTACAATTGCAATTAAGAAAATTCAGTGATAGAGTAGGTTATTTTCAACATTTACTCACACAATACTGGCATGCAGTTTCTCATATTTATGTATATACTGCTATGAATTATACCCCAGCACATTACTGTCATATCAGTACTGTACAAGTTTATCACCACTGATTCACTTTAACTGTATATATGTAGTTCATACTGTATTTTTAACTGCCATGATGCAATACAGTAGCCTATACTGTACTTTATCAGCTGTCTTCAAATAAATTTTAACAAGCAGCTTACAGTATTTTACACAACACTTTGCCTGAAGGGCCTACTGTATAACTTATTGCTCTATAGTAGGCCTACAATAAACCGGTTGTTGCATCACAGTGTATGTCGTGCACCCTCTGAAGCCTAGAAGCTAGCTCATCGTGATTGGTTGATGAGTGTGCAGGGGGCTTTTCAAATAAACACCATTGTTTGGTCTACACACATGTTTATCCTGCAGTGTACACTGAGTGTACAACAGTAACAGTTAACTTGCACTGACAGTGCTTTACTGTTGGGTTGTACAGTTGAAGCGTACAGTCAAATCATCAGTAATTGGCACAGGTAGCATATGCAGCCAGGAAAGAAGTTGTGCAATCATGGAAGTATGGTGAATGCTGTATGTTGTGACTTTAAATATCTTTCACCTAAAATAGTGCAAGGAATCTGCTTAAATAATTATACTGTGCAAGGAACCGAAGAAGCCGTGCGATGGCGGTGTCACTTTTCACTGCTTAATTGTTACTACAACGTGAATCCGGACTGTTTGTGAAAACTTCATACTGTACTGTATGAACATGTATATTTGAGCATGTGGTATGTGAGTAATAAATTTGTTTTGGACTCTTCAAAGGCTAGCTGCCTGAACATGTGTAGAACTTTGTATGTGCATGGGGGATGCATGTAGCTATTCATCCTTGCAAAAAGAACAAATTGGATGTGGAGCTATATTGTGACATTCAGTTCACCCAAGACTGCTTCTCAGTAGATATCATGTTTGTATCTATGAACTGAAATTTTTAAAGGGTGGGAAAAGGACAAAGAAGTATGACCAATTATGTTCTTTAAGTGCTATATTTTCTTGCAGTATTGGAATCCATTGAAAGACAACACTACAGTCAGAATAAATATACATCTCTAGCATCACCATGACAGTGTTCATTATGGATATAAAGACATTGTCCCATGATTTGCCTATGGATATTGAAAGATATGATATTTTATGGTTAAAACTCCTGACATGACAAATCCCCATGGGAAATATTTCCCATGGGGAGTATTCCCCATAAAAACTCCCCGTGAAAAGCATTCCTCGTGGGATTTTGGCCCACGAGGAATGCTCCCCGTGGGGAACACTTCCCATGGAAAGTATTTCCCATGGAAAGTATTTCCCATGGGAAGCACTTCCCATGGGAAGAGTTCCCATGGGGAGCGTTCTCCATGGGGAGCATTCCCCGCGGGCCAAAATCCCGTAGTAAATTTCCCATGGAATTTTCACGGGAAATTCCATGAGTTTTTTTCGTAAGGGAATAGTCTTCGAAGTATGTACTTCTTTTTTTTTAATTTTTGCTTAATTTTAACTAAGGTGCAACCATATGCAGTTACTTTTTTTAACCATGGACATGACCCCCTTTTATCCAGAAAGTAAATATTCGTTTAAATTCCATTACATCGCTTTTTTATACACCTGCCTGTAATGAGACGCACATGACAGAATCTTGTTAAGAGATGTTATAGGTATAGCCTTCTTGCGTTGACTTACACATATACTTGCCAGGACATGTTTCAACGCGTTGTCAATTAAGTATTTTCTTTAAAAGCCTTGATAGGAAAATGAGGTAATTATTTTCACTTATATCATGTTTAACCTTAACCATCCTTAAGTCTCTAGCCCTTTTGTAAGCAGTCGTTGTTAGGGATTATGAGGCATACCTTAAACCTATTTTGTGTTGTATACGTACATTGAGTGGCAATTTCCAGTCATGCTTATGCCCAAATTAAGTTTCTACAGCAACCAGCGGAGCTGTTTGCCACTCCTCATTCAGTCACATACACTTTAGCTTTCCCTCTGCAGGAGAAGGGACATGCTGTTGTCAGTTCCTTCTTGAAGACTCAGACCTTGTTTTGGGAAACTCGAGTTGTAGAATATGGAACAATACGTTCATTTGTTTATTCACTTAATCTTGTCTTGATGAGCCCATCGTAATTACCCGCACTAGCAAGAATGACCCATGCAAGAATTTTTATCGTAATTTTACTAAGCTTACATTAAGTAAAACGGATGTAGAATTAGTGACCTGACTACATAAAAGTACTTCGTTACTTACATTTCATTCCCACTTTACGAGTATATTCCACTTTAGCAATTATTTGCACCTAGTTTTAATATTTTTCGTCGTGGCTCGTGATGACGGACGGGGCTGCAGACGTTAAGGCAACAGTCAATAGATCAATTGTTGCTTCCACCCAGGTAGCAAACCTACATGGGCCCCATATAGGTGAACCCATATGGGCCCCATATGATTTTGCACCCAAGATTCATAAGGGGCCCATATGGGCCATCCCATATGCCCATATGACCCATATGGGAT